>LPNX011036186.1:3961-23735 GCA_001517045.1 Pseudotsuga menziesii
TTGGCACTCCTCCATGCTCCTCCGGCACTCTTCCACGCTCGTTTTCACGATACTGTTCGGTGAAAATGACTCTTGGGTGGGGGACAGTGTGTTCTTTTTTTTAAAAAAATTTACAAAATGCGCACGCGTTATAGAACTACAAAACGCGTCTATAACGCGAGCGCGTTATTGTTACCTAGCCTACATGTCTGCTAACATGTCAAGCTCGGATTTACTATTCCAAGCGCTATGGAAGAGGAGCGCGTTCTTTTTCTATGTAACATGAGTGTGTTCCTAAAGAGTGAGGTTGCATCTAAAAGGTCCCTCAACTTCTTGCACACACCCGCATACTTCTTGTCTTCACCAGTTCTGTCGATGTCAACCTTGATGAAATGCTTGATAGAGTCTATTGTCCTCTTGGTGTACTTTTCGGTGTAGCTTGAGCTGCTACTTGTGTCGATGATCCTTGTGCTGAACCATGTCGTCGTGTCATGGGAGTTGATGGTGCTATGACCAGTTGACTTACATGTGGTGTTTGTACCACTTCCTCTTCCATATCATTATTGTCGACATTCAACACAATCTTGACATTTATGTCGACGGTTCCATCCCATGATTCATTCTCGACAAATTGAACATCTCGACTAATTATCACTTTTCTTGTGACGAGATCATACAGCTTGTATGCTTTTGTGTCTTCTGAATAGCCGACAAAAATAAATTTTTGTCCCTTCTTTTCTAGCTTCCCTCTCAGCTCATCTGGAACATGAGCATATGCAACACAACCAAAAAAATTTAAATGAGAAACACTATGATTCATACCTATCCATGCTTCTTGGGGAACTTTGTTCTTCACACTCTTTCTCGGACACCATTTCATAATGTAAATGGCAGTTGCGACTGCTTCACCCCAATATTCATTTGGCAAATGCTTGGCTGCCAACATGCTGCATGTCATCTCCATGATGGTTCTATTCTTTCTTTCAGCAATATCGTTTTGCTGAGGTGTAGACCATGAAGTGAATTGTTTTTGTATGCCATGGGTCTTGCAAAAATTCAGAAATTCATTTGAAACATATTCACCTCCTATGTCGATTCTTAAGATCTTGATGCGATGTCCACTCTAGTTCTCCATGAGTGCCCTGAACTGCTAAAAATAACTTAATGCATCAGATTTATGTTTCAAAAAATATACCCATGTTTTTCTTGAGTAGTCATCTATAAAAGTTAGAAAATACTCGCAGCCACCAATTGATCATGTCTGCATTGGAGCACAAATATCAGAGTGCACAATTTCAAGTGGTGTGTGTGCTCTATAGGACTTTTCGACTGGAAAATTATCTGTGTGCTACTTGCCAAAAATGCAACCTATACAAACCCTCTAAAAATAGCCTTCATAGTTAATGACCAATATTCATAATTCTTTTCTGTAAAAATTGAAGTTTGCAATGAATGAGAAGTGGAAACCATTTTTATTTATTTTTAATTAACTTTCCTTAGAAAATTAATTTTCCACCTTTTAAGAAAAGATTTCTTTCATAAACCTTGCTCTGATACCAGTTAGCCAAAACCAAGCTGACTAAACTTGAGTTTATCGCTCAGTTAATATTAAAAATAAAATATTTTCAGGTCGACCTCTTTTTTTTTTCACTTGTCAGGTGAAACTTGTCTATCTCCCGACAGGACAAGTCTATCAAATTTGGTCAGAATTTCGACTCGACTAAATTTACTTCAACTTATCGGTCCTACCAACTTCAACCTCTAAGTCGGCTGACCTCTTTGACCTCTCAAGTCATCTAACCTCTTCCTGTTGATGTATTTCTAACTTCAGAATGTATTCATACGTATATCTTATGTATTGTACCCTGATGTTTATTTCAGGATGTGTCTATAATGTAATTGAGTCATGTCATGCCTCGATTTTTCCATCAAGAGTTTCTATAATGTAAACAAGTCATGTCAAGTCATTATGGGTAACCCTCCTATTTTTCAAGGGTTAAAGTCCCTGCAGTTGTGGGGCCCTAGGGTTATTAGACTATCTTAGAGAATTTGACCCTAGGTGAGTTATTGTAAGTCAGGGAAATAGTCCCCACCATCTAAGTAAAGGTTAACCCTCCTTGTTGATCAGAGGGAAAAGTCCCCACAAGTTGTGGGGAACTAGGGTTATTAGACTCTCTTAGATATGTCGGCTATAGTAAGTAATTGTTAAGTGAGTCCGGCATGTTGGAGAGGAAATTAAGTGAACGAAAGAATATAAATAGAGAGTGAGCCTATTTATTTATCACACACACATTCACTCATTGGGGTGAATGAGTGAGAGAGAAGTTGTTGGGACAAGAGAGAGCATTAGAGGAAATTTGGGGTCTAAAATGGGCCTTATAAGAAAACGTGCCAAAATAAGTTTTTGTGAGTTGGAATTCAAGAACCAATAGAATTTCAATAAAATAAGTCAACCATAATGGTTGAATTGACATATTTGTCATTAAAAAAAACTACTTTTTTTGTTCATATTTTCGACATATCTCATTGTGTTTTTACTCAAATTTTGATCGGGAGAGATTGTTGGATGCGGAATTTGATTCTGCATCCAACGAGTACCCACACTGCATACTTTTGACGGACCCCGCTACCCCAAAAACAAGAAATACCTGAAAAAACATGATGATGATGTCATCATCACATTTTTTCAGGTATTTCTTGTTTTTGGGGTAGTGGGGTCCGTAAAAAGTATGCACTGTGGGTACTCGTTGGATGTGGAATCAAATTCCACATCCAACGAGCTCTCCCAATCAAAATTTGAGTAAAAACACAGGGAGATATGTTGAAAATACGAACACAAAAAGTAGTTTTTTTCTTTCTTCCTCCAAAATTAATCAATATTATTTTATTATTTTAACTATTATTTTATTATTTTCCTTAGGAGGCCCATTTTAGACCCCAAAATTCCTCTAATGACTACTGCTGTCGAGAGCTCATCTTTATGTTTTCGGGTTTTACTTTTGGTGCGGATTCTATCTCTAAGGAAGTTGTGGGATTTTCTCCTTTATGGTTTCCCCAGGGAAAAACACTATGTTCATTGTCTCTTGTGTTTGATTGCTGTGCTTATTATTCTCTCAATTAAAGATCCTAATATAATGCTAGCTTAATGTTAAAAATCTAACATGGTATCAGAGCTAACCTAAGAAGAATACATTGTGTAGCTGTAGAATCTAGGGATTCTTACTTTTTGGGTCTCTCTCCACAATCCATCAGCAAAAGTATGCTAGGATGACTCTCCATTGAAGGGCACATCTTTTTATCGAAGCAGAATTCAATTCCGAGCATTTTCAGTTTTCGGAGCGAGAAATTAGGGCTTCTTATAGAAGAGGAATTTTTTAGTAAGCCCAGCATAGGATTTCTTTCCTCATCAAAATCAAAATTTAGAAACCTGGGTCAATATTTTTGGTTGGGTATAACTTTGGGAAATTCAAACCCTTCTTTGATCCCGAGCTAGAAAAACCCTAAAATACTAAAACTGATAAGTTTTGGTAGATTCGCTATATCTTGGGATTGGAGATGGATTAGGAGTTAAAACTTTAATAGGGAGAAGATAAAATCTTGATTTTCAATGTATCCAAAATTTAGCCTCTGATTCACTATTTTCTGGGAGATATGATCCATCCACATTAGGGTTCCAGCTTCTTCCACGATTCATTCCTAAACAGGACACCTGAGGAGAATTGCTATATCTCAGGCTACAAAGGTCCAAATGAAATTTATAAAGATGTTCTAGAAAGGGCACAGACTATATCTTTTGTGGTCCACATTTCAGACCTATAAGATGAAACAGTGACACGTGGAAGTCCGTACAAATTCGCTATGCTGAACAATCCTGAAACATGTCACCTTGGGAAAAATATCATAAGTCCCAATTGGTCAAACCAATTTTGATGAAACTTGTGGTGTTGGAGTAGGGACAAGCGAGGCTACCTCAAATAAAAATTTCAAATACATAGGAGTAGTAATTTGAGAGATACCATAGAAATAGTATCAAGAATTTCTGTAGAAGAAATTGGAAAAGTAGGGCTTCCTGTTCCGAAAGATTCCCTCCACTATTTTAAGACAAGGAGTACATTCGACAGCTTTAATTGAAGAGATATATCTTTCTATCCCATAAAATCTGAAAGATTCCAAGTTTTGAAATTAGGTTTTCTCTGACAAACCCTAGATCAATGAGCTCTGGAACCACAACGGACACTTCAAATCGGTAAGGTCTAATCTTTTGCTATTTTCATTTGAGGTGCTCATTTCAAAGTGATATATCACATCAGCTTGATTATAAGATTGTTGAAGTTGACAACTTCCAAGCATGGAAGTATATGATCTCTCTGATGAAAATTAATTGGACAACTACATAAGAAGAGAGGTTCCAGTTTGAGAGGGATATGAGGCTCAAATCCTTACACAAGATGAACTTGGTCAGGGCCAAGAAGATCATTGTTGATTCAATCACGGATCACCTTATACCACAAGTGCCTTCCCTAAAGCTATCAAAGATGTTTGATTCCTTGACCAAGCTATTTGAAGGGAAGAACATAAATCAGAATATGAACTTAAGAAACCAGTTGAAGAATATGAAGATCCAAAATGCATAGACCATATAGTCATACTTTACAAGGGTCTCTCAAATCAAAGAACAACTTGTAGCAATAGAAGAATAAGTGGAGAATGCAGAAGTGGTGATAGCCACCTTGAATTGCCTCCCAGGATCATGGGATTCATTCATGCGAGAAATGTGTGCCAAAAGGAAGTGATTACTTTTAGCGTACTCTCGGAACAAGAAGAAGATCGACTCATAATAAGAGAAGAGAAGATGGGAGTAACTGAAAATCAAGCTCTCACCATCCAAAGAAGATACCTCAAGTGATGAGGAATATGAAGATCTAAACTCTTGAAGAATATCTTATCCATCTTAGAATTTGGATAAGAAATGATGCTATTATGAATGAAGAAGACAATGAAGCTGAAGGATGAAGAAGGAGTCTACCCACGTTACAAATAAAGATAAGTTTTCAATTGTCATTTCATGATATTATTTTGTTATGCATTTGTTTAAATTCAGCTGATGTATTATGCATAATAGAATGTTTGCATTAATGATAGTATACTACTAATATGCATGTGATGGGTAAGTAGCTCATGGTGCTATACAACTCTCCATTTCTACTTATCTAGAATGAATCCTCTTTGCAGACATATTGGAGTAGTGCAGAATCTCAATGTTGTCCTGGTGGAGATGGAAGGAATCTAGAAACGTTTCTGGGAGATATGGATGAATTTTGTATTGGCTAAAATAGTTGCATAATCATATATTTATGCATAAGAATTTTCCATTATGAATATTCCTTATGAAATGTTTGTAACCATACAAATGCATTTGACTTGTAGGAAAGATCACGTACATAATCACCTATAAGAAAAGAAGGATGAGACTTATTCCGAAGAACAAGTGACAACAGTTCAAGATGAAGAATAATATGAAAAATGCAACGACATCATTGATGCAGAACCTTCAAACTATGAAGAAGTAACCAAGAAGAAAGGGAAGACCAGTTCAAGAAGAATGATGTCTAGGATGTAGTATCGATACATGAACGGAAGTTTGTAGTTCCATCATGTAGTAGATGGAAATATTGTGGGATACAAGGCAAGATTCATAGCACAAGGATTCTCATGAAAAGAAGATGTAGACTACAAAGAGAAATTTGTAGCCAGTGGGATTTGAGACACATGACATGTAGAATCATGTGTGCAAATGAAAGAAGGCCTTGTTCGAGCTCAGAAGACACCCATGGGATAACTCATACATGAGGAGCTTGATGAAGATCTTAACCTTTACTACAAGGTTGATACAGGATGACAAGCTCACAGATGGGTGCAAGAAGAACTATTGAAAAAGTTCAAGATAGAGGATCTTGGTATCTAGTGATCCTAGATGGATACATAGAATATTAGTAGCATAGGAAGCTACTTGTCACTCCGGTATAGAATGTTTGAGTGCATAGAGTACGAAAGACAGAGGGAGTATGATGCTCCACTTCAGAGGGAGTGACTGCAGAAGATCCTGATATTTGACATGGTATGACAAGATGGACAAATTACTGATGATTGTAGGCTTTACTCAGAGTAAAGTGGATTCCAACCTTTGCTTCAAGGTTGAAGGGGGACGACCAGTGATGCTCCTATTATGTGTCAATGCACTATTTTCTAGGCATGGAGGCATGGCAGAATGCAGATGGAATCTTCCTTGGACAAGGAAAGTATGCAGTAGAGATACTGAAGAGGTTCAGGATGTTGGACTTCAAGGCCATGACCACACCTATGGCATCGAACCTGAATCTATTGAGAAATGCTTCATCAGATTTGGTTGATGCTACGATGTATCATTAGATTATTGGGTCCTTGATGTGCCTGACAAACACAACACCATATATTTGCTTTGATGTTAACACCTTGATCCAGTTCCTCACACATCCGAGACATGTTCACTTGATTATT
This sequence comes from Pseudotsuga menziesii, assembly GCA_001517045.1. Classification (NCBI taxonomy): domain Eukaryota; kingdom Viridiplantae; phylum Streptophyta; class Pinopsida; order Pinales; family Pinaceae; genus Pseudotsuga; species Pseudotsuga menziesii. Next base: position 10,478 of record LPNX011036186.1, read on the forward strand.
GTAAAGCATATTCTAAGGTACCTGAGAGGTACAGTTGATTATGGGCTCAATTATGACATGAATCAGAAGATTAACCTGGAGGGTTATGTTGATTCAGATTGGGCAGGCAGTGCCATTGATAGGAAGAGCACTTCAGAGTGTTGCTTCAGTATGGAATCAGGTGTGATCTCTTGGTTTAGTAGGAAGAAATCTTGTGTCGTATTGAGTACAGCTGAAGCAAAGTATGTTGCAGCTTGTTCATCTAGTTGTGAGGGAGTATGGCTAAGGAAGCTATTGTATGATTTATTTGATCTCCAATTGGATGCTACTTGTATATATTGCAACAACCAGAGTTGTGTGAATTTTTTGGAGAGCCCGTTGTTCCATGACAAGTCAAAGCACATCGAGATCAAATATCACTATATCAGGGATATGGTGCAGAGGGGAGCAGTGAATTTCCAGTATGTTGCGATGAACAAACAGATAGCTGATGTGTTGGCAAAGCCATTATCTAGAGTGAATTTTGAGTACTTCAGGGAGAATATTGGTGTTCTCCTAATCAAGGTTCCCTCCAAAGGTAAGTGATGAGTCCATGAGCCATTCTGACATGGTGAGAGGATTGGTTCCTTCCATGGTCAGATGTAAGGGCTGAGCCATTCTATCATGATGAGAGGATTGGTTCCTCGCATGTCAGATATGAGTGCTAAGACATTTTGATGTGACTATAGGATTGGTGTGTACATGATTAGATATAAGTGCTAAATTCCATTCTTGGAATGGAGGCACTTGGTCAGTTACCACGAAAGCTCAGTGGAGGACTGCGGGCCATTCTGATGTGACTATCGGATTGGTTTCTACATGATCAGATGTGACTGTAGAGCCATTCTAAGGCGGTTGTAGGATTGGTTCCTACAGTGATCAGATGTAAGTGTAGAGCCCTTTCGGCATGGAGGATTCGTTCCTTACATGGTCGAATATAAGTGCTGAGCCTTTCTGACATTGGTTGTCAGATATGAGTGCTGAGCCTTTCTAACATTGATTGTTAGATGTAAGTGCAAAGCCTTTCAGCATGGAGGATTGGTTCCTCACATGGTTGAATGTAAGTGCTGAGCCTTTATGACATTGGTTGTAAGATGTGAGTACTGGGCCTTTATGATAGGGTTGTGGGATGTGCTCCCACATGGTCAAATGTGAGTGTTGGGTGTGCCTTTTTGATGTGATTATAGGATTGGTTCCTACATGATCAGCTGTAAGTGCTGGGTAGGCCATTCTAACTTAGGGTCAGATATAAGTGCTGGAAAATACCTACATGGAGGCTAGGCCTACAACCAACATCAAAAAGGGCTGGCTCTATAGAACTTCCTATGATGAGAAGAATCATGAGATAGCACCCATGATGATGATCTAGTAGCGATGATGATCCAGATTCGGTGATGATGATCTAGATCGAGTGATGATCTAGATAAAGTGATGATGATCCAAATCCACTAATGATCAAGATCCAGTGATGATGATCCAGATCCAGTGATGATGATCCATATCGAGTGATGATCTAGATCCAGTGATGATGATCCAAAGCAAGTGATGATCCATATCCAGATGAAGATGACTTGAAGATGAAGATGATGAGAAATCAATGATGATCCACATGATACAGAGAAGAATAATTGTGTCGATAAATTGTGTCGAGAGAATACCTTCCTAGTTAAGAGGGAGTGTTGATGTATTTGTAACTTCGGAATGTATTCATCCATATATCTTATGTATTGTACCCCGATGTTTATTCTGGGATGTGTCTGTAATGTAATTAAGTCATATAATGCCCCGATGTTCTGATTAGGAGTTTTTATAATGTAAACAAATCATGTCAAGTCATTGTGGGTAACCCTCCTATTGGTTAAGGGTTTAAGTCCCCACAGTTGTGGGGCCCTAGGGTTATTAGACTATCCAAGAGAAGTCGAACCTAGGTGAGTTATTGTAAGTTGGGGAAATAGTCCCCACCATCTAAGTCAAGGTTAACCCTCCTTGTTGATCAGAGGGAAAAGTCCCCACATGTTGTGGGGAACTAGGGTTATTAGACTCTCCTAGAGATGTCTGCTCTAGTAAGTAATTGTTAAGTGAGTCCAACATGTTGGAGAAGAAATTAAGTGAATGAAAGAATATAAATAGAGAGTGAGCCTCTCTATTTATCACACAGAAATTCACTCATTGGGGCACATGATTGATAGAGAAGTTGTTGGGACAAGAGAGATACTACTGCCGTCGAGAGATCATCTTTATGTTTTCAGGTTTTACTTTTGGCGTTGATTCTATATCTAAGGAAGTTATGCGGTTTTCTCCTTTATGGTTTCCATGAGGAAGAAAAATGTGTTCATTGTCTCTTGTGTTTGATTGATGTGCTTGTTATTCTCTAAGTTAAATATCCTAATATAATGCTAGCTTAATGTTAAAAATCTAACACTTCGACCCCTAGTCGACTTACTCAACTAACCTTGTCGGTTCACTTGGTTTGGTTGAAATCTACAAAGTATTTTTCTTAGTCTAAGAGACTTAAGAAATTACAAATGATTTTCACCTGTGAGTAAGATGAAGTAAAAATGGACACATCAACAAATCCAAATAACTTATAAAAACATATGCCCAAATATGTAGGAATACTTGAGTCGACCAATGTGTCGTAAAACCTTGAACTTTCATGGAGTGAGAAATTTATGGGTTCTTGATCTTTCACTTAAATGGTAAATGTAAAAGACATTTAAATAGGTAAATCTAGAAATAATGTGTGGACAAATAAACATGCATTCAACCATAAACTATTTCATATACATAACTATGTAGAAATAATAAAGATATTACAAACTTTTCTGTCCAGACTTGTCGGCTCACCAACTGATCCTTTTACAAAGTTTCGACTCTTTGACTGAATTGGATACACAGAAGCTTGAGCTTCAACTTCTCTTTCCTCACTCTAGAGTTCCCTAATTAGTTCTATTTTTGAACTTGATTTACAATTTGCTTCTACTATTTATAGGCAACTTGAAAATTGCTTCTACATGAGTTGACTGACTCACCATTAAATACTGTAATAACTATCTACCTAACAACTTAGCTTCAAAAATAAATTCGACTAGATCACATTGCCGAATCGTGGACTCTTCCCTCTTGCCAGACTGACTGACAAGATCTTAACTGATACAGACTCTGACAGAGTCAGCGAAGAGTCAGGTATGGATCTACGAGTAATTACTTTTTCCAACATTTTGATAGTTCAATTTGTAGTAAAGCCATTCATACCAATTATTGTCTTCTTATATAATTAATTGATCACAAAATCTATAATCTCCTTTGATGCAGTAAAAAAAATTCATGCCAATTATTGATTTTCTATTTTAGCAATAATCTGTTTTGATTGATTAATTTGCAGTAAAAGCATTCACACCAATCACTATTTTCTTATTTTGATATGAAACATGAAAAATCACCCAAGACTTGCTTAGCATCTAGGATAGACTACATAGTCTTAGTTAACAATGACATATTACACGATAAGACAAAAGAGATGTAGTAGTGCAAAAGCATGTCCTGTAGGTAGTGAACATAGGTCTCCATGGGCCAAAAATAACCGGCACACAATATATTTTGGGCCGTTTCTAACCCAGATAAACGACCCCCACATGCTCCACTATGGGAATCATTCAAGACAATCTCCACTTCCTCATGAGTAAGGCAACGACGCAAAATGGAATCTACCCCTCGTCGATATAATGTATCTCCTATAATGAGGTAGTTCTTGGCATGAAGGCATAATTTACGTCATTCCTCCTGTGAGGAAGATGCAGGATACTTCAAAGTATGGAGATATATAAGAAAATATCCATACCAAGGATCAGAGGTAGATATCAGGAAGATGTGCTCATCTAGGAATGAGTCATCCTCAACCACTACATCTTCTTCAGTAGGAAATTCTGCTATAAGTTCAGCAAAAATGAAGGACTTCTTAGACTTAGCGGACTGGAAATCCAAGTCAAACTCTTAGAGAATGACTATCCATTTGTTAAATTTTCCCCCAACAATCCGTCGGGATAAAACATATTGGAATGGATTCACATCCACCACTAATGTGGTGGTCCTCAATAAAATGTAGTGGCGTAACCTCTGCACAGTGTAAACAGCTGCTAAGGCTAATTTCTCAACGTGGGAGTATCTAAGTTCAGGTCCAGCAAAAGCACGAATAAGATAATAAATGACATGCTCAACAAGATTATCGTCCTCTTGGATTAGTACTACCCCAATGGTCGACTCCGACGCGGCCAGATATAATATAAAATCCCTAAAATAATCTGGTGGACGTAATAAGGGTGCCAACAGCAAAGCTTTTTTCAATGCCTCAAATGCAAGTTGTGTGGTTTCATCCCATACAAATGGGGTGTCCTATTTAAGCAAGTGCCTGAAACCCTTAGTGATCTTGGCATAATTAACAATAAAAAGTCAAAGAAAATTAGACTTTCCTGGCAGGATTTGAAGTTGCTTGAGAGAATGAGGAGGAGGCAGATTTACAATGGCCTCAACTTTCAATGGATCCACTTGGATGCCTCTACTAGAGACAATGAATCTGAGTAATCATCCTGACTCGACACAGAATACACACTTGTGGGGATTCAAGTGGATTTTATAATGTTTGCATCTCTCAAATATCAACCGTAAATGATCTGGATGTTGGATCCTCTTACGCGAATGTGTAGGCAGATCATCAAGGTATGGTTCGACAATGGCTTTAATGTCATGGAAAGCAAAGTTCATAGCCCGTTGAAAGGTTTCCCCAGCATTTTTCAATCCAAAGGGAATTTTCTTATACGCGAATGTACCCCAAGAGAAAATGAAGGAAGTTTTATGTTGGTCTTCCAGTTTTATTTGAATTTGATTGTATCTGGAGAAACCATCCATAAACAAGAACACCTCACTTCCCGCACAAGCATCTATAATCTGGTCTATAAAAGGTGTGGGATAATTGTCCTTAGGATAGGCTTTATTGAGGTCTCTAAAGTCTGTACAAATGCGAATAGTCCCTTGTTTTTTATGAACAGGAACAGGGTTGAACACCCATTCAGTCAAAGCTATGGGATAGATAAAACCAGCTTTCAACAGCTTTTCAACTTCAGCTTTCACTGCCGCCACTTTTTCAGGTTAACATGTCTTAACTTTTGTTGAACCGGCTTGGCATCAGGATATGTCCATATTTCATGTTCAATAATCGATGGATCTATGCCTGCAATCTCCTCATATGACCAGGTAAAGACATCATGGAATTCCTTAAAAAGGGCAGTATAGATGGCACTCTCTTGAGGAGAGTAGTTTGCACCTATATATATGTTTTCCACGATGCCATGGTTTACAGAGATGTTAATAGGTATAGTGGCAGAAATATTTGCCATATTCCCCTTGGCAAACATTCCTTCCCTAGGAAAAGGATTGATAGGTATATCAACATCTTCTGACAGTCTCAAAAAAAACTCCTGGTTTTCTATTCTGCTTAGTTCTGGAAGAAAATAGGATCAATGATGAAGATCCTCACAAATATTATCACATCCACTCATGGCTTCCATAATAGCTTCATCGGAAGGTAAAACCATGTCTAAACAATCTATAGAATGTGAAGAGTTTTTTGGCCATGCGGGCAAATAGACTTCTTACAGATCTTCTGATACTGTTAGAGGATCTAGAATGGGATCAACAATGGCTTAAGTGATAGCTTGATAAGCCACCTCCACTACCGACAAAGGCACCTCCGGTTCATGGGGGGTTGGGTGAACCCAAGGATCAGTCCTATCGACAACCATAGCGATGGACTTCCCCACACTAGTAGAACCAATATAATTAACCGGGGCTAAAAGATTAAATGTGCCCATCAGTGATGTGTACATTCCAGCCTCCAAGCTCTGTGCAGCAGGTTTGACCTGATCAACCAATTGTACAGCGGACTCATTAGATTCTAAACGAACTTTTTGAGTATAATCAAGTTGATCAATAGTAACCAACTTGCCCTCATGTGGAAAAACCATGACACGAAAAATGGTCGACGCAATAGCGGACATCGCATAAGTCCAGTTCCTTCCCAGAAGCAAATTGTAGTCCAAAGGAGCATCAATCACTTCTACTTCAACAGACACTGCTTTGCCTACCAACTTAATTTCAAACGTCGGCAAGATACCATGAGGACAGAAGGATCTTCCATCAAAAGTAGTAAGCAAAGTGTTTGATGGGACCAACTATGGGGATCTAAGAGCTTTCCAACAGGTCAAGGACATAACACATGTAGAAGCCCCCTCATCAAAAAATGCCCTTCCAATGGTCTTACCACCATGGACGATATCTATTGATAAGGCTACATGGTAAGGCAGGTGAATTTTAACATTAAACAAATGAAATTTTTCCATGAGACTCGAAGAGTCCATGCTGCCTAAAGCTGCTAAGAGGTCATCCCGCTGAGCAAGACAACTCTGTAACACCTCTAAAGCTGACATTGCACACGGGGTTTGAGCTAAGTCTTCAACCACGGAGTAGTTTGAAGCAGCCCTAGCATTTGGGTTATGCAAGGTCTTCTTGAAGACACCTTTCAGTATCTTTGGCATAATTTCAGCAGGCTTCTCTATTGTGAGAGGGTTAGAAGGTTCACCTACAGCTTTACCCTTCTCAAGAGTCTCTTTTTCATAATTTTTGTTCCTTTTCTACAACAAAGTCGGAGATCAAACCATGTTGATATAGTTTGGGTCAGGAGTAGTTTGAGTGCCCCCTGCTATGTTAGAAGCTGAAGCAAAGTTATTTCCTTGGGGAAAAGGATCCTTCAGGACAGCTGGTTGTTGAGCTTTAAGCAGCTTCTAGGATTGATCCATAAGGGGACAAAGGTGAGTGAGGTGGTCCTCTTGGCACAACTTACAAGGGAACTTGACCTTCTTCTTTTATTTCTTGCCCCCATCAGCATTGTTCGTGGGATTTTGCTTGTTTTCATTTCCCTCTCCCTTCTTGCCTTTCTTTTTCTTCCTAACGGGCTGTTCATTTCCCTTCTGAGAGGTTTGTGCAAAAACATTTGCACTCTGGGGGGAGGGGGAAGCCTTTCCTATCTCCACCGTAGATTTATTGACGGACAACTGGTGAAGTTTCTTAGCCAAATATTCTACGGTTGGAGAGTTATCAGACCCAACCACACCATCGGCATGGGTTCTAGGCTTAGGCTTCTCCGCATCGTGCGAAGGCCTCAGTGCCTCAGGGATAATCTCATATAAGATCCCATATTGTGAATAAATTAAATCCAATTGCTGGGCTCTGAGAATGGCTTCTTCTTCATTCGTCACTCCTGAGGTGGATACGTCCTTAGATATGTAGGGCAACAGGGATTTCAGGAACCACTCTAAAAGGAACTCAGGAGGGATAGTGGATTTTATAAGGCTCTTTCGCCTCCTCCACTCTTGGATGTGATTCGATATGTGGGTAGCCTTGTTCTACCTAAAATAAGACAACAAGTTCATTCCGAAATCATATCGGATCGGAAGCTGAAAGTGGCTAAGAAATGCACTAGCCAAGTCCCAGAAACTGCTGAAAGTAGCAGAAGGCAATTCAATATACCATTTTTCCATCGTACCTCTCAAGATTCTCTAGAACAACCTCAACCTAACTGAATCTTCATTCAATGAATTTGAAGAACACCATAAATGGAATGTGGTGGCATGAGCCCCAAAATCTTCACCGACTTTGCCTTCAAATTTAGGGATGTCCGATGGCAATTTGGTGGGAATAGGTGGCCACAAAGGGTCATGCCTTACTGGGTCATTCATCAATTTTGACAAATCTGGAAAATTTAACGTTGCCAGAAATGGAATTTTGGGTCGAACCGAGGTACTAAATGTTATAGCCTGAGGATTAGAGGGACCTACCCCCGAATGCCCATGGGTAAAAGTGGGGTTTCCCCCTGCCACCGGTTGTGAAGTGGGAAGAGAAATCTGAAATGGATTTGATCCGTAAGCCATAGGATTATGTGTGGGGAGTGCAATATAATAATTTTGGGTCGTCCCCATAGGAGCAGGGGTCTCAAAGACAGGAGTCGGCATCCCTCTGTTAAATAATGAAAAAGGAGAGCTCATGAATGGGACCGAAATTGGGGTTTGGAAACTTTGTCCATAAGAGGTATTGTTCCCAAACTACACTCCTACATAGGAAGGTGATGGACCTATATATGGAATGGATGGGGGAATGTGCCCTCCATTCCAAGGAAGCCCTTGGAAAAATGCAGAGGATCCTGCCGGACCACTCTAGGTAGTATATGGAAAGGAAGAAGGAATAGTAGGTATAGTGGGATCCCATTAACCATGTCACCAGAAGCACCTGCTAGGTTTGAGTGAATCGGTGGTTGAACCACCCAGCTCACTGGAGTCAAAGGTGTAGAAGGTAGACTAGATCTAGGGGCACTTACCGGGGGAGGTAGTACCCCTTCAACCGGAATGGCTGAGGTGAACACAAAAGGACTTTCTTCTGCAGAAGACATGATCCTACCCATAGGGACACCTAATATAGGTGAATAAAAAGGTCTAACCTGAACGATCACAGGATCATTTAAATCAGTTAAGGGTGTGTTAAAGTTTCTCGCAAACTCGTCAGTTTGCAAGTCTTCTATCTCAACTGTATCAAGATCAAAATGGTTAGCAATAAGTTCTTGTTCACCAAGAACTTCACTTATTCCTACTGGTTCAAATGAACCGTCCATGTCCAATCTCCGCCTTTGGGGTGGAGGTAGAGCTCCAATGTGACGAGAGCAGGAAGGTTTCTCAACCTTCTTGACCTTCTAAAAGGTTGGTCCTCCATGATTGAAAATTTGACAAATAACACCCTAAGGCCAACTAAACATAGGAAGAAATAATAAACCTTGCAGATGCTGTTAATAAGGATAAAAATGAAGAAATAAATGTTGTTGATAAGGCTGGACAGAGCAATGTTGACCCTCAAACACCCTGCATACAGGAGGGTACAGAAAAGCTAAGTGATATATTTAAAAATATTGTATCTAACAAGTCAATATGCAAACAGTTGTTTAAGAAAGATAAACCAAGGACTGAAATGGGGGAAATAACACAGCAAGCTGCTAAAGAAGTTGTTGTCATTGAGGATGCAGCCAGTGAAGGGACTATAAATACAGTGGAAGAAAAACATTATGAGAACATGGAAGAATTCATTGACTTGCAGGGAGTGGCAGGTGCCATACCTGAAATATTTTGTACAGGTGAACACAATAAACATGATGTAGTTTCAAACCTACAAAGTTTGTCTGAAGAAAAGGATGATATGAAAGAAGAAGATATAGATGTGACTTCAGAGCTTAATCAGTGTCAAAGATCCCTTCAGATTTATAAAGAACAAACCAAATATTTACAAGATATTAATGAAAAACTCTTGGTGGCAAATAAGAGGCTAAGAGAAGATATGGAGGAAAAAGAGGCAGAGTTCCAAAAGCTTTTGAGGGTTTCTAGGAATATCCTTAAGGAAAAGCGAGCTATGCAGAAGCAGCTTGAACATGCCAAAGCCCAGGTGAAGGAAAATGACAAGGACAAGGAATTGGCTCGACTTCAAAGGCGTTCCCAGGTTCTAAATGACTTGGCTACGTTAGCCGAAGCTTCTAGAAGCTTATAGATATTTGAAAGTTGTTTTATTTTGAATTTTTAATATGATGTGTGATAGCTGTAGGACACATGTAATGTAAAATCATTTTGAAAGGGATTTGATGTCCCATTTTGTAGGGGTTCGATCCAAACTTGTAGGATCTATGGTTAGTTCTAGATAGAATATTTTTTGATATAAAAACATCTATTGAGCTAGTAAGAGGAGGTTGGAAGCTTTTGGGAAGGATGCTGGTCAAATTGTAAACACCTTTGTATAGCATAAAGTCTTTGCAGCTTCAACAGGTTCTAGCTTTGAATGAAATATAATGATGATTTGTTTCTGTACTACATGAGCTGTTTCTTTGATAATTCTTTTACATATATGGTCATTCATAATCCATTATTGTAATTCTTGTTAATAGAAATAGTTATCTTTATTATTCATACACAGTCACAGTTTCACTTTATGTTATCAGGATCATAGAATCCTTTGTATTGAATGTTGTTCTGTATGTTTATGTTATCTGATCTTTATGGTTTTCTTTCCATCCCTCACTGTTTTACCAGCCTGTCATACACTCTGCTTTCCTTGTGAATACTTGTATCCAATTCTCTGTGACATATACCAGCTGTAAATATCTGTGATATTATGATCTCATACCTGAAAACTGTATAAACATATGAAACTATCCTAGTACCTTATAGTACTGTAAAGATATATTAGCCTTAAGTTTTACACTAGTTTGTCTTTTTGATTTGATTTCATTTGATTTAGTCATTGTCAAACTAATTTTTCCTTAAGCTTGGATCCCGTAGTCTAGGTCCAACTTTAGGGATAACATCTTCTGGCACCGTTGCCGGGGACGGATAAAGGAAAAGGATCTTCCCTGGGTGAACAACATTTTGAAACTGATTTTGTAGGGTGAGCAGAATCAGTAAATCTTGGTTTAGACTACATTCAATCACTTTTTGAGCAGTTACAGTGGCTTCAAGGAAGATAGGGACTCGAGGAAATCCCTCATCCCCACTTAATCCAGGAGTCTCAAATCCTGAAGAGTTATTAAGGGAGACTAGGAGAAATCTGGTTTCTACTTCATCAGAGAGATTTAAACTACCAGAAACTTTAGAAATCCCTGAAGCTACATATTTTCCTAGTCCTTTTATAAATCCACAGTCAGGAAAAGGAGGTGAGGAGTCATATTTGTTATATACTCCTTTGAAATTTGAAAAGTTGCAGGTCTTTACAAATCCTTTAATACCAGAACAAGTCAAGCTTGAAGCATTGAAAACTCCTTCAATCCAGACCCATTTGCTTAAGACTTTCTCAGTAAATCAACCAAGTCCTAGTATTTTGTCCTCCTCATCACAGCAGTCAAGTGGTGTTCAATTGAATCCAAACCCTAAAATGGCCCAGCCACCACCAAATCGAATGGCTACTATGATAGCAGCCAGATATGCTCCCCTTTTTTTGCCTCAGGCCCTTAATGCTCTCCCAGGAGGAGATTATCAGAAATACATGCCAAGATATGATGCCCATGGAGATGTTACTACAGAACAACATTGGGATATGTTTGTAGCCTTTACAGATAACCAAAATTATGAACATTCTGATGTTTGGATGAGATTATTTGTCCAAATCCTAGAGGGTGAGGTTAGAACATGGTTTTGGAATTTACCAGCAAACTCCATAGATGGAATTGATGCCTTAGAAGAAGTATTTCTGAAACACTGGGGGGACACAAAGGACTTTATGTATTACCAAACAGAGTTTGAGTCTTTAAGAAGAAAAAAGGATGAAACTGTTGGAGAATTCACTAAAAGATTTAACAAGGTATATAGCAAGATCCCAGCTCAAATAAAACCTACTGAGATATCAGCAATGATGTCTTATGCAAATTCATTCAGTTCTGAGTTTTCCTTGCTATTAAGAGAAAGAAAGTCAGATTCATTACAAAACATCCAAAATGCAGTGTTAGAAGTAGAATCAAATATTTTGGCATCCAACAGATTAAAAGATGAGGTAGAACACCAAAGTATTGACAGAAAAGGGAAGAAAGCAGTTAGTACATCCAAGCAGGTAGGAAGGTCATCAGATGGTAGAATTGATGAAATGGGTAAACTCCTAAAACATTTTTCTAATAAGATAGACAGATTGGAAATAGGAGGTAGAAATAAAAATCAAAATAGAACCATGCCTGACAATGATAGAAATCCAAATCCATTCAGAAGACCTTTTGTCCCTAGATTTTTCCCAAGAGAAAGAAGAAATAATGATATACAGAGGGAGAGACAAGAGAATGAAGAACAAAAAATCCAACCTCCTTTTCAAAACAATAATGTTACAAGAGAGGAGTCATATGAATTTGATGAAGGTGAGTTAGATGACATGGAAGATGAGGAACAGAATATCAGTCAGATTGATGATAATGCTCCTTTACATTTTGTAACTCGAACTGATTATCAGTATGCCACGGGATTAGATCAGTATGATGAGGATGATTATCAAATGTCCATGCCAGAGTTTTGTCAGCAATTGCCACAGAAATCATATGGTTTGAGGTCAGGTGTGAAACCTGCAGCACAAACCAAGAAGCTGGTGAAGGATTCTTCTTTAAAACAAAATCTGCCTGCAAATCAAAAACAGAATCTAAAACAGAAAAAGGATGAAGATGTGAATCCAGAAGAGATCAATAAATCTATTGGTGGTTTTAATCTTGAACATGAGATTAGTAAGGTAAATATCCCTGTGCCTTTGACTGAGCTGATTAAAAGTAAAATTTACAGAGAAGCAACCTTCAAAGTTTTTAGCAATGCAGTGAATCCTAGTCAGATTCCTTCTGATGAGATTAATCTGCAAGATGAAGATCCTACTATCACTGTAGGTTCCAAAACTTTTGATCAACCAGACGATAATTCAGAATATCCTCCACCATTCTATGTGACTTTTTCTATACATGATCAATTGCTGCATAACTGTTTACTGGATTCTGGAGCTTCACACAACCTGATGCCTAAAGTAGTCATGGAAGCTTTAGGATTGAGTGTAACAAATCCATATCATGATTTATATGCATTTGACTCCAGGGCAGTAAAATGTATCGGAGTGATCAAAGATTTGGTTGTGAATCTAACACAGGTACCCACGAAAAGTGTGTTGATGGACATTGTGGTTGCAGATATTTCTCCCAAGTTTGGCATGTTGTTATCCAGATCATGGGCAAAAAAGGTAGGAGGGACTTTGCAGATGGATCTCTCGTACGCTACAATTCCAGTCTTTGGGGGTGAATTCAGAATACTGTATAGGGAAGTGCAAATGGCATACTTGGTGAGTGACAGCAGACACCCTAACAATCACCCTATTTATTCAGTTGATAAGAACTTGGGTTCTTGTATGCTGCAATTGAATGATGAATCTGAAGGTGTTTTAAAGGTAGAAAAAGATCTCAAAATTCAGGTACAGAGAGAGGAACCTGATGGCTTGTGGAAAATGTACTTCGATGGTGCCTCAAGTAAGGAAGGGGCAGGTGCTGGAGTTTTATTGATTTCAGCTGGAGGTGAGGCTATCTCCCTTATGTTTAAATTGGAGTTCAAAACAACGAACAATACTGCTGAATATGAGGCTCTAATCCTTGGAT
>LPNX011036186.1:23992-95415 GCA_001517045.1 Pseudotsuga menziesii
AATACTGAAGAAAATGTTATAGAATATAACATTGGTTTTGAAAAACAGCCCCAAATGATAAAACTGTCAAAACTGTTGTCAAATGATGAAAGAGGAAAATATCTAGCTTTGCTGAAAGAATATAAGGACATTTTTGCTTGGTCTTACCAGGATTTAAAAACATATGACACCACCATAATTCAGCATAAGATCCCGCTGAAGCCAAATACTAAGCCTTTCAGACAGAAGCTTAGAAGATTAAATCCAGCATTGCTGCTAGTGATTGAAAAAGAGGTTAAAAAACTGTTAGATGCAAAAATCATTGTGCCATTAAGATATTCGTCTTGGGTGGCTAATTTAGTCCCTGTACAGAAGAAAAATGGAGAGATAAGATTATGTGTAGACTTCCATAACCTAAACAAATCTTGCCTCAAAGATAATTATTCATTGCCAAAGATAGATCAGATTTTACAGAGGGTAGTGGGTGCACACAGGATTTCAATGATCGATGGATTTTCTGGTTATAACCAGATTGCTGTTCAGCCAGAAGACAGAGAGAAAACAACCTTCACCATGCCATGGGGAACCTTTATGTATGATAAAATGCCTTTTGGTATCATGAATGCAGGTGCCACCTTTCAGAGAGCTATGGATATAGCTTTTGTAGGGGAAAATGAAAAATTTGTAGTGATATACCAGGATGATATTACAGTCTTTTCTAAATCCAATGACGATCATCTTAAACACTTAAGACAAATTTTTATCAAATGCAGGAAGTTTGGTCTATCACTAAATCCTAAAAAATCTCATTTTGCATTGACAGAAGGCAAGCTGTTAGGCCACATTGTATCTGCTGAGGGAATAAAGATAGACCCTGAAAGAGTCAAGGCTATTCTAAACATCAGCATGCCCAGAAACAAAAAAGAAGTTCAATCCTTTGTTGGAAAAATCAACTTCTTAAGATGGTTTATTCCAAATTTTGCAGACATAATAAAGCATATTACTCAAATGCTTAAAAAGGACAGCGAGGTTAAATGGTCTAAACAAGCTAAACAGGCATTTGAAAACATAAAACAAGCCTTGGTAGAAGNCAGAGATAATCAAGCATATTACTCAAATGCTTAAAAAGGACAGCGAGGTTAAATGGTCTAAACAAGCTAAACAGGCATTTGAAAACATAAAACAAGCCTTGGTAGAAGCTCCAGTGTTGATGGCTCCTGATTACAAAAAATATTTTGCCATATTTTCTTTTGCATCAGAAGATACTATTGCTGCGGTATTGTTACAAAAGAATTCTGATAATTTGGAACAGCCCATATCATTTTTCAGCAAAACATTAAGAGATTCTGAGTTGAAGTATAATATCATGGAAAAACAGGCCTATGCCTTAGTTAAAGCTTTGAAAATATTTAGAATATATGTGTTGCATTCTAAAATTGTGGCATATGTCCCAAATCCAGCAGTTAAAGAAATTTTGGCACAGCCTGATAGCGAGGGAAAGAGGGGCAGATGGATAGCCAAAGTCATGGAATATGACATAGAAATTAAGCCAACAAAATTGGTAAAAGGACAGGGGTTGGCTAAGCTGCTCACAGAATCAAATTGTTAGGTTTTGAATCTTCACATCATGGCAGAACAGTCAGCACAACGTGTGAGCACAGAGTACAGCAAGGAGCAGATTTATAACAGGTATGCTGAATCTGATTGGTATAAGGATGTGGTTTATTTTCTTCTATATTTGCAGTGCCCTCTTGAACTGAATAGAAGTGAATGCAGATCTTTGAAACTCAAAGCAATGAAGTATGTTCTGAGAGATCAGATATTATATTGGAAGGACCCAGGGGGTATACTGTTGAAATGCTTGGAGAAATATGAAATTGATGCTGTTATTGTAGAGTTGCATAATGGAGTGTGTGGAGGACACAAATATTGGAAAGCAACTGCTTTCAAAGTCTTGAGAGCAGGCTATTACTGGCCCACCCTGTTTTCAGATGTATTTCAGCAGGTTAGATCATGTGTTGAATGTCAGAAATTTGCCGGCAAGCAAAAACTTCAATCCCTACCATTAAAGCCTATTTCTGTGAATGGTCCATTTCAGCAATGGGGACTAGACTTTATTGGTGAAATTCATCCTCCATCTAGTGGACAGCACAAATGGATCTTAACCGCTACCAATTTCTTCACAAAATGGGTGGAGGCAATTCCAACAAGGAGAGCAACAGAACAGGTAATAATTACTTTCCTCCAAGAAAACATTCTAAGTAGGTTTGGCTGCCCTAGAAAATTGCTTACTGACAATGCCCCTGCCTTCAAGTCAAAAAAGATGGTAAATTTTTGTCAGGAGAATAATATTAACCTTAAGCAATCTACGCCATACTATCCCCAAGGCAATGGATTAGCAGAATCAAGCAACAAAAACCTTGTAAGCAGTATTAAGAAAATGCTGTTTGAAAATAAACGAAGTTGGGACAGCAAACTGAAGTTTGCTCTGTGGGATGATAGGGTAACAATCAAGAAATCAATTGGAACATCCCCTTTCCAACTGGTTTATGGGACTGACGCTGTTTTTCCTGTCCATTTAGTCAATCCAGTCATGAAGTTTGTGCAGGAAATTGAAGAAGAGCCAGATAACATCAGGAGGAGAATATTTCAAATTGTGCAGTTGCAGCAGGAAAGAGAAGCCATTAGAGATATAGCTGAGAAACATCAGAAAAGAATGAAAGACATTTTTGATAAAAAGGTTAAAAAGGATTTGTTTACAGTTGGTGATTTGGTTCTCAGATGGGATGCCAGAAAAGATGAAAAAGGTAAGCACGGAAAATTTGATAACTTATGGATAGGACCTTTTTCAATTATGAAGATCCTGGGAAATAATACCTTTGTTCTGCAAAATCTGAGAGGTGAAGAGATAATGGGTCCAGTCAATGGACGTTTCTTAAAACCTTTCTACACAGAGTAAAAGACAAAGTATCACTGTACATAATCATTGTATATATCATGCCATTGCAAATAAGACTCCAGCCCAATGGATAAGGTACTGGTCAGCAAGTTCTCAAAGTCTCTAAAAGAAACTTTGTCCCCAGACGGAGCCAGATGTTATCTCTAGGGTTGTTCCTAGTGTTTATTTTTGAATTTTTGCTTTGCATTGGTTTTTCTTGTTTTAATTTCCAGCTTGATTTGAGTGTTATGATTGTTTATTAGCCTTTGTCATTCCTTTAGATACCTTAAATCATTAAAGTTCCATCCAGTAAATAAAAAAAACCTATGTATGTGTAAAGAATTATGCGTTACATGGTAGATTTTGCAAACTGGCAGCGAAATTCCCAAACTGGCAGCTTATTCAGAGCTTGCAGCATATGGCGTTTTGATGGTATAATAGAGATATGGTATGTTTTGGAAAGGTTTATGGTTTATGATATGAAACTTTTGATTGATATAAGCTTTGATTATGGTATTGAATCTATGCTTTGAGCATGAACCTTCGGCATTCTTATGTCTTAATGATTTTTACCATAAAATGATGACTCAATACGGAAGCATAATAAAGGATACAGGTGGTGTCTTTTCACCAATGTAACCGTTCATGCAATTAATGCTAATGGGTTATCATGGCAAAAAATAGCTAAACACTTTGTTTTCCCCCAATTCATGTTTCATTTGGCTGCTGAAAAGAGGTATGAGAGCGCTGGTTTTGTTCACAGTGCACCTCCACGAGCTGAGTTATTTCATGTTCAGGAACTATTCGTTTGTGTTCGAACCCTAGAGTTTGCAGGGTTAGCATTGGAGTATATCTATTTGTTTATTTGCAGTTGTAGCAGTGCTGGGTTCGTGTTACAGCGTGAAGATTATGCAGCTCTATAAAATCTCTTGTACAGGATATACATTCTGAGGGTTTTTCTGATTGACAGAGTTTCCTGGGTAAGAGCACTACTATGTAAATATTCAGAAAATCAGGCTCGTTTTGCAAAGCCCTAGAACGTGTAAAGCAGGGTTATCTGTATGGGTCTGCAAGGGTAAGACTTATCACCAGTCTCATTCAAAATTTCATCAGAGTTTTCTATCTGTTAGTTTTTAAAGTTTTACCTACAGCACAAGAAGATTCCAGGTGTTAGCACTGAGCTGTATGAAGCAAATTACCTCTGTTGGTTGAAACTTAAAACTCCATTTCTCTACACAGGTTAGATTGAAATCGTTCTAGGGTTTCAATATGTCAAGAGAGATTGAAGATGATGAACCTGAACTGATTGAAAAGAAAAGAGTAGGAGGCTTTATATGCAGACTGGAGCCTAGTAATACCTAGTGGATTAAACAATTTCCACGATCTGCAAAATTGATTCAAAAATCAGGCTGGTTTAATTTTTGTGATAGGTTACAGGGTTATCACTCGCAGTTAACAATGGCCTTTATTGAAAATTATGATGAGGGTAGAGTCCAGTTGCAGAGTTTGACTGTAAAAGTGAATGAAAATTCCATTGCTGAAGCAACTAACGTGCCAGCAGAAGGCGAAAGATGGTTCAAGCAAAAGGAATGTAAAGAAGACTTCAGTGAATTTCTAGTCCCTGGAGATGAAAAGCTTAATTGGAAGAATGGTGTGCATGTTAACAGGATGAAGCCATCATGGAGAGTACCTTTAGAAGTTGTTCAGAACTACATTACATGTGATGGAATGTATGACCGAGTGTTAAAGTGTCATTTAAAGCTTTTACTGCATATTCATGGTGTTATACAGCTAAATCTCCCTTTCTACCTTCTTAAAAGTCTTTAGAAGATGGTTTTAAAAGTGCAAAAATACCCATCACATACAGCTAGATCAATCTACCATCAGGGATTGATCAAGCTGTTAGTTTTAACCCAGTTGGAAAAAGAGGGAAGATCATGGAGTTCTTTACTGGCAGAACTTGGTTTCAATGAAAACTCTAAGGAAAAGGGCAAGAAAATGATGGAGGATGCCCATCAACAGATAATAAACCCTGCAGATGCTGTTAATAAGGATAAAAATGAAGAAATAAATGCTGTTGATAAGGCTGGACAGAGCAATGTTGACCCTCAAACACCCTGCATACAGGAGGGTACAGAAAAGCTAAGTGATGTATTTAAAAATATTGTATCTAACAAGTCAATCTGCAAACAGTTGTTTAAGAAAGGTAAACCAAGGACTGAAATGGAGGAAATAACACAGCAAGCTGCTAAAGAAGTTGTTGTCATTGAGGATGCAGCCAGTGAAGGGACTATAAATACAGTGGAAGAAAAACATTATGAGAACATGGAAGAATTCATTGACTTGCAGGGAGTGGCAGGTGCCATACCTGAAATATTTTGTACAGGTGAACACAATAAACATGATGCAGTTTCAAACCTACAAAGTTTGTCTGAAGAAAAGGATGATATGAAAGAAGAAGATATAGATCTGACTTCAGAGCTTAATCAGTGTCAAAGATCCCTTCAGATTTATAAAGAACAAACCAAATATTTAGAAGATATTAATGAAAAACTCTTGGTGGCAAATAAGAGGCTAAGAGAAGATATGGAGGAAAAAGAGGCAGAGTTCCAAAAGCTTTTGAGGGTTTCTAGGAATATCCTTAAAGAAAAGCGAGCTATACAGAAGCAGCTTGAACATGTCAAAGCCCAGGTGAAGGAAAATGACAAGGACAAGGAATTGGCTCGACTTCAAAGGCGTTCCCAGGTTCTAAATGACTTGGCTACGTTAGCCGAAGCTTCTAGAAGCTTATAGATATTTGAAAGTTGTTTTATTTTGAATTTGTAATATGATGTGTGACAGCTGTAGGACACATGTAATGTAAAATCATTTTGAAAGGGATTTGATGTCCCATTTTGTAGGGGTTCGATCCAAACTTGTAGGATCTATGGTTAGTTCTAGATAGAATATTTTTTGATATAAAAACATCTATCGAGCTAGTAAGAGGAGGTTGGCAGCTTTTGGGAAGGATGCTGGACAAATTGTAAACACCTTTGTATAGCATAAAGTCTTTGCAGCTTCAACAGGTTCTAGCTTTGAATGAAATATAATGATGATTTGTTTCTGTACTACATGAGCTGTTTCTTTGATAATTCTTTTACATATATGGTCATTCATAATCCATTATTGTAATTCTTGTTAATAGAAACAGTTATCTTTATTATTCATACACAGTCACAGTTTCACTTTATGTTATCAAGATCATAGAATCCTTTGTATTGAATGTTGTTCTGTATGTTTATGTTATCTGATCTTTATGGTTTTCTTTCCATCCCTCACTGTTTTACCAACTTGTCATACACTCTGCTTTCCTTGTGAATACTTGTATCCAATTCTCTGTGACATATACCAGCTGTATATATCTGTGATATTATGATCTCATACCTGAAAACTGTATAAACATATGAAACTATCCTAGTACCTTATAGTACTGTAAAGATATATTAGCCTTAAGTTTTCCACCAGTTTGTCTTTTTGATTTGATTTCACTTGATTTAGTCATTGTCAAACTAAGATTTCCTTAAGCTTGGATCCCGTAGTCTAGGTCCAACTTTAGGGATAACACTTAGCTATACCAATAGTATGGGGGGACAATCACAAGCCTAACTCGTACGCATGGGCAGGGTAGCTGAGCCTGAAACTTTGTCTAGGATAGAATCCCCAGATGCATAAAAGTCCCGATTTACGTTTTGACAAGGATTCAGAGGGTTATCTCCTCTGTCCAAGCCTCCACGCGGCCTCGTGCTTAACTCCCGTTTGAGAGGAGCTTCCCAGATACAGTCGATAAAGTCAAGGATTTACCTAAAGAAAGGTCCACTACATCTAAATTTAAAACTTATGGGAAGTTTACACTTCCTATCCCACAAGTCTAGCCTAAGCTAGTAGGTGAAAGGCCCCTAAAAACAAAAATTGCTAGTAAATTTTAATTATGCATTCATTTTAAAGGGTTGTTTCTTACTGAGAAGGAAATGGAGTGATGTACTTATGGTGTTTTTGACTCAATAAGAAATAAATGAAAATAAAGGTGTATTGTTCAAAGAAAATTACCACTATTAAAGCAAACTTCTTTTCTTTTTTGTAAATATATATTGATGAACTAAATGCAAACGATAAAAGAAACTAAGCTTATATTTTTTGTAGCTTTTGAGATTATATTTTTAAATTGAAATAAACACTACTTACGCAAAAGAAAAATGCAAAAGCTTGACAATGTTTTCTTTTCACTTTTAAAAATGCTCAAACTCTACCATGCACCTAAAATGCACTATACTTGAGTAAACTTGGATCTAATAAATTGTATAAAACCAACAAACTAAAGTAAAATAGGCTAATAGAACCAAGAAACAACCGACAAGAGGAGACTAGGAACCCTATCTTGGGTGCACACAATGACAAAAATCACTGTAAACTTATAAAGGCAAGGGACAACCAACCACTGTCAAAAGACAGACTGGAAAAACAAATCCCAAGACCCTGATCACTGATCTGGATAGAGACACTTCACCCTACAACCCAAACAGGCCAAGCTACTTCAGCATGCAAACAAAAAGTAATCCAAGCAAAAGAAACTCAAGGGATTTTGTAAAAGCACAAAGTGTGGTCACCAAAGGCTTTCAGACAAACAACACAGTATTCATAAAGAAAATCAACTGACAAACATGAATTACACAAAGAGAGGGACAAGCAAACCCTAACTTAAAAAATCCCTATTTCCATGCTTGTATGCGACTGTATAGAAGGGAAACTTGCATACTATACGTGACTATCCAAGAGAGCAACCCATGTATGCAGGCCTCTGTATGCAACTGTGCAGAAGAGCAACCTACGTATAGGTACAAATTTTTTCTCAAAAACTAAGAAAAATCCACAAGACTTTCAAACACCGTGACAAGTATGAACTAGGATAAAAGACTACACACAACGTTGAATCAAAGAAAAGACTGGTCAGGGGTGATAGAAACAACCTACAGCAGTCTGGGCTCCCCAGCGGAGTCACCAGTTCTATTGTACAGGAATCAACACCTTATAACCGAAGGTCTGGGGTTACCAACATACTCAATAAACTTGCAGGAAATCAACTCTAGAGTGCAGTAAAGGAAATAGGAGGATGGGAAAGACTTATCCGATACATGACGGTTGATCCTAGCTTGTCCTCTTCTGCTCTGCTTCTCCTCCAAAGTCTTCAGGGATGCTTCTCCTTCACCTGTCACGAGTTAATCTTCCAAATACAAGATGATTCATATATATATAAACAGGTTAGATAAATCATATACATAATGTTGAAACATAAACATTTATCAAACCACAATACATGAGATACATTCAAGACACATATGGAAGAAGGATTCTCTTTATTAACAATAATGAAAGAGTTCAGATTACAACCCAATGCCTGAGACAAGGACTCCTCTGCAGCCAAAGGATTATGGGTTCCACTGCTTCAAAGACTTATGTATAAACTCCACCAGCATAACTTTGCTCTCCAAGTGTATGTATCAAACACCCTCCCCAAGGCCTGTATTTATACTAGGTGAAATAAGGCAATTTCAAAGGTTGAGGAGGTTGAGACAGTTAATATGATTAAGGTTAAGTGCTTAACTAATCTCAAGTAATCATGTGTTTTTATTTTTAATGTCAAAGGGACATATACACAGGTATCAATACTGGCAACTCACATATGACCCGCAAGTTTCTCTAAGGGTAACCCGCGTACACATCTGTATGCGACATACAACAAGCGATACTCGCATAAAACACACGAGTTGCATATATATAGAGTCGCGTATATGACTTGACATGGCTAAAGGGTAAAAATAACTAGTTGGATGGATGATGAATGTAGTTCATAATAAGCCCATCTATAGTGTTTTGGGCAACCCTCAATCGATAGATGTCCTTTTGTGTGCCAAAATGAGGGATGTCGGCACTCGGACGGAGAGGTGCCATTCAGGTGGATAACAATTCTCTGTAGGCATAATTTGAACAATGCAAGCATTTTATTTATCACTAAACGACACAATTTTTCAGAAGAAAAATTCTACTCCTATTGATTTAAGAAAATAGTATATTTTTACAATTTAAAAGACTCGCTGGTAACTAAGCTCAAGTCTGCCAAAGAGGATACAACATAGAGGTCACATAGAGGTCTAAATTGTTCTAAAAACGTGTACAACATTCTGAATATGATCCTTAAAAGTACACAAAAGGCTACCGTACTAAACACTTAAACAAATATATCATCCTTTTAGTGGGGGGAAGGATTTGGGAGAAATTTTCTTATAATCCAACTCTCCTAAGATAGAAAGATCTAACTATACAGATGTGATTTATGCTAAGAGGCTTGACATTTCCTGAATCAAATAGGGCCTAAAATATTCAATGAATTCCTATGCATTAAAGTATTGATTAGCTCATTCTCTTATGTCAATTGCCTCCTTTCCAAGTAGATATAACACTAAATTTTCCTGTCCATTAGCTCTACCTCCTCTATTTAGTCTTCAAAAAATTCCAAGAGGAGGTTGGCTCTTGCTATTGGTCCTCATAATTCAGTGATGTTTAAGGTAATGTTTAGGTCTCTCCCAAGGATAATAGACATGGAGTTTAATAGGCCACTTTGTTTAGGTCTTTTCAAACATTGTATCTCTTCCTAGGGACTGTAAATATTTAACATGTTTAGGACTCTAGATGCTTATTCAATTCTATTGATAAAACATTGATAAATGACGCAATGCTAGATTTTATTCTACTTAAGTATATGATGGGATATGATGGGTTGACCCACCAATTTCAAAGAGGTTTGACACTAAGGAAAGTTTGGATTGCAAAAGGTTCAAATCCATATTCACATGGGGATAGATTGAACCTATATGCAGGCATCCAAATATACTTTCTTATCGTTAGTATACCTTAGTATACCTTAATGTCTATTAGTTTTTAATCCTTAGTATACATTTTTTTATGAACTATTGTCAGGTTTACGTCATGCATTTTGGTTGACATTACTTTGTGATATTAACTATCTTAAGTCTCCTCTAAATGTGTTTGTCATTTTTCTTCACTTTGGTTCTAATTTTGAGATATTAAAGGGATTGATCA
This sequence comes from Pseudotsuga menziesii, assembly GCA_001517045.1. Lineage (NCBI taxonomy): Eukaryota > Viridiplantae > Streptophyta > Pinopsida > Pinales > Pinaceae > Pseudotsuga > Pseudotsuga menziesii. The sequence goes on from LPNX011036186.1 coordinate 34,044, forward strand.
TGATCTTACTTAGTCTTTACTACTAATTCATGAAGTTTGTAGTCCCTTGTTGCAGGTCGATGCGGTCACCCTGAAAAAGAGCAAAAGAACAAAATCTAAGACATGAAGTCACAAGTGATAAAGAAGGTGGTCCCTTTTCTCTTGGGAAACAATATCGTCTTTATCTTAGTTTTGATGTTCATAATACATACTATAATGTATCTAATTTTTGCAATGAAGTTTTGAAATCAAAACATATGTTATAAGCTTACACTAAAACATACAAATGGGCATTATACAAAAAGGAATATGATCGCCCTAACTCGTTATCTTATTATAATATCTCTAATGGAGAACATTTGTTGATGTAATTGTAACTTCGGAATGTATTCACTTGTATTTCTTATCTATTTTAACCCGATGTTCATTCCGGGATGTATTGTAATGTATTTGAGTCCTGTCATGCCCCGATGTTCCGATCGGGAAGTTTCTATAATGAGTAAGTCATGTCAAGTCATTGTGGGTAACCCTCTTATTGGTCAAGGGTTAAAGTCCCCATAGTTGTGGGGCCCTTGGGTTATTATACTATCCTAGTGAAGTCGACCCTAGGTGAGTCATTGTAAGTTGGGGCAATAGTCCCCGCCATTGTGTTACCCTCCATTTGGTTGGAGGAGGCAAAGTCCCCAGAAGTGGTAGAGCACTAGGGTTATTAGACACTCCTAGAGATGTTGGCTCTAGTAAGTAATTGTTAAGTGAGGCCGACATGTTGGAGTGCACTTCAAGTGAATAGAAGAATATAAATAGAGAGTGAGAGCCTCTCTATTTATCACTTGCAACACATCACTCACTCACTTAAGTGTGGCGCATTAGTGAGGAAGGAAATACATTGGGACTAGACAAGAAGAAGACTACTACTGTCGGGAGTGAATATTACTATTTTGGTGCTAATTATATCTTTGAGGAAGTTGCAGGGTTTTCTCCTTTATGGTTTCTCCAAGAAAAACTCTTTATGTCTCTTGTCTCTTATGATGTGCTTATGTTTTATTGCTGTGCTTGTTATTCTCTCAGTGAAAAGATCCTAAGATCATAATGCTAGCTTATATGATGAAAAACTAACATGGTATCAGAGCTAACCCAAGAAGAAGACATTATGCAGCTACAGAAGCTAGGGATTCTTACTTTTTGGGTCTCTCTCCACAATCTATCAGCAAAAGTATGCTAGGATGACTGTCCATTGAAGGGTGCATCTTTCTGTCGAAGCGGAATTCGATTCCGAGCATTTTCAGTTTTCGATGCAGAAATTAGGGATTTCTACAGAAGAGGAATTTTTGAGTGAGACCAGCATAATATTTTTCTCCTCATCAAAACTGAAGTTTATAGATCTGTATCAAGAAATTTGGTTGGGTGAAACTTCGGGAAAGTCAAACCCTAGTTTGACCCCGAGCTGGAAAAACCCTAAATACTAAAACTGATACGTTTTGGTACATTCGCTCTATTCCGAGGTTGGTGAATTTTAAAAAGCTGAAAATTGCAGGGGCTGAATATAAAATCCTGATGAACACTTTATCCAAAAATAAGCCTCAGATTCCCTATGTTCTGGGAGATATGATCCCTCCAAGTTAGGGCTCCAGCCTCTTCCAGAATTCATCCTTAAACAGGACACCTAGGGAGAATTGCAATATCTTCGGCTACAGAAGTCCAAATGGAATTCCTAAAGATGTTCCAAAAATGGAATAGATTGTACCTTTGGTGGTCCAAATATCAAACTCCAAAGATGAACCAGTGACACGTGGAATGCCGTACAACTTCGCTGTTCTGAACAGTCCTATAACAGGTCACCTTGGGAAAAGGATCCTAAATCCCAAATTGTGAGCCCAATTCTAATGAAACCTATGGTGATATATCATTGACATGCAAGGTTACCTCAGTGCGAAATTTCAGACACATAGGAGTAGCAATTTCAGAGATATCATAGAAACAGTAACAGGAATTTCTGTAGAAGAAATCAGAAAATTAGGGCTTCCTGTTTCGGGAGCTTCCCTCCACTGTTTTCAGAAAAGGAGTACATTGGACAACTCCATTTGAAGATATCTATTTGTCTATCCAATCAGATCTAAAATATTCCAATTTTTTAAATTAGGGTTTCTGTGACAAACCCTAGATCAGCCAACTCCAGAACGAGGACGGACACCTCAAATCGGTAAGATCTAATCCTTTGCTATTTTCATTTGAGGTTCTCATTTCAAAGTAATCAGCTTGATAATAAGCTTGGTGAAGTTCATAAATTCGAAGCATAGAAGTATTTGATCTCTCTGAAGAAAATGGATTGGACACCTACATGAGTATAGAGGTTCCAGATCCAGAGGGAGATGAGGCTAGAAGCCTTACACAAGAAGAACTTGGTCAAGGCCAAGAAGATCATTACTGATTCAGTCACGAATCAACTTGTACTACAAGTGTCTCCTTAAAGACACCAAAGATGTTTTGATTCCTTGACCAAGCTATTTGAAGGGACGAACAGAAATCAGAATATGACCTTGAGAAACCAGTTGAAGAATGTGGAGATCCAGAATGCAGAGACCATGCAGTCATAAGAGTATCTCAAATCAAAGAACAACTTGAAGCAATAAAAGAAGAAGTGAAGAATGCGGAAGTGGTGATGGCCACCTTGAATGTCCTCCTAGGATCATAGGATTCATTCATGCGAGGAATGTGTGCCAGAAGGAAGTGATTACTTTCAGCAGAATCTAGGAAGAAGAAGAAGAAGCTCGACTCATAAGAAGAGAAGAGAAGATGGGAGCAATTGAAGATCAAGCTCTCACCATCCAAAGAATATCCCTTAAGCGATGAGGAATATGAAGAATTCAACTCTTAAAGAACTTCTTATCCATCCTAGCATTTGGATAAGAAACGATGCTATCATGAATGAAGAAAGCGATGAAGTTGAAGGCTCAAGAAGGACTCTACCCACAAAACAAAACAAGATAAGTATTCAATTGTCATTTCATTATTTTGTTATGCATTTGTTTATATTTAGTTATTGTATTATGCATGATAGGATGTTTGCATTAATGACAGTATACTACTAATATGCATGTGATGGGTAAGTAGCTCATGGTGCTATACAAATTTCCATTGCTACTTATCTAGAATGAAACCTATTTGCTGACATATTGGATTAGTGCACAATCTCAATGTTGTCTTGGTAGAGATGGAAGGCATCTAGAAAGTTTCAGTGAGATATGGATGAATGTTGTATTGGCTAAAGTAGTTGCATGATCATATATGTATGCATAAGAATTTGCCAGTATGAATGTTCCTTATGAAATGTTTCTAACCATACAAATGCATTTGACTTGTAGGAAAGATCACATGCATAATCTCCTACAAGAAAAGAAGGACGAAACTTGTTCCGAAGAACAAGTGACGACAATTCAAAATGAAGAATAATATGATGAATGCAGCGACATCATTGATGCAAAATATTCTAACTATGAAGAAGTAACCAAGAAGACCAGTTCAAGAAGAATGATGTCTAGAATGTAGTATCAAGACCTGAAGAGAATTTCGTAGTTCCATCATGCAGTAGATAGAAACATCGTGGGATACAAAGCAAGATTCGTAGCATGAGGCTTCTCACGAAAAGAAGGCCTAGACTATGAAAAGACATTTGCAGTGAGTAAGAGTTTAAACAAATATATGATGAGCTTGATGAATATCTTAACCTTTGCTACAAGGTTGAAGATGCAAGTCTATACACTAGATGGTCACATAGAATATTAGTAGCATAGGAAGCTACTTGTCACTCCGATACAGAATGTTTCAGTGCATAGAGTACAGAAGACAAAGGGAGTATGGTGCTCTGCTTTAGAGGGAGTGACTACAAAATATCTAAGGTTCGACATGGTATGAAAGGATGGATAGATTACTGATGACTCTAGGCTGAGAGTAAAGTGGATTCCAACCTTTGCTTCAAGGTTGAAGGCGGAAGATCAGTGATGCTCTTGTTATGTGTTGATGCACTATTTTCTAGGCATGGAGGTGTGGAAAAGGAAAGTATGCAGTAGAGATCTTGAATAGGTTTAGGATGATGGAATACATGACCACACTTATGGCATCGAACCTGAAGTTGTTAAGTGACGCTTCATCAGAGACGGTTGATTCTACAATGCATCATCAGATGATTGGGTCCTTGATGTTTCTGAGACCAAATATTTTCTTTGCTGTGAAGACATTTGAGACATGTTCACTTGATGGTTGCAAAGCATGCAGGGGTAAATTGATTATGGGCTCAAGTACAATGCGAATCAAAAGATTAACTTGGAAGGTTATGTTGATTCAGATTGGGAAGGAAGTGCCATCGACAGGAAGAGTACTTCAGGATGTTGCTTCAGTATGGGATCAGGTGCGATCTCTTGGTTTAGCAGGAAGCAATCCTGTGTGGCACTGAGTACAGCTGAAGTAGAGTATGTTGCAGCTTGTTTAGCTAGTTGTGAGGTAGTATGGCTGCGGAAGCTACTATCTGATATATTTGATCTCCAGCTGGATGCTACTTGTATACATTGTGACAACTAGAGTTGCGTGTTCCATGACAAGTCAAAGCATATCGAGATCAAGTATCACTATATCAGGGATATGGTATAGAGAGGAGCAATGAAGCTCTAGTATGTTGTGACGGAGGAACATATAGCTGATGTATTGACGAAGCCATTGGATAGGCTGAAGTTCGAGTACTTCAGGGAGAAGCTTCGTGTTCTCCAGATCGAGGTTTCCTCCAAGGGAAAGTGATGAGTCCCATAGCTATTCTGTCATGGTGAGAGGATTGGTTCTTTCCATGGTCAGATATAAGGGCTGAGCCATTCTGTCATGGTGAGAGGATTGGTTCCTTCCATGTCAGATATGAGTGCTGAGATCCATAGCCATTCTGACGAGTAGGTCATATATAAGGGCTGAGCCATTCTGTCATGGTGAGAGGATTCATTCCTTCCATGTCAGATATGAGTGCTGAGATCCATAGCCATTCTGACAAGTAGGTCAGATATAAGGGCTGAGCCATTCTGTCATGGTGAGAGGATTGGTTCCTTCCATGTCAGATATGAGTGCTGAGATCCATAACCATTCTAACGAGTAGGTCAGATATAAGGGCTGAGCCATTCTATCATGGTGATAGGGTTTCTTCCTTCCATGTCAGATATGAGTGCTGGCCATTCTGTCTGTCAAGTAGGACAAATGTAAGGGAAATTGCCATTCTAGGAATGGAGGCACATGGTCAGTTACCAAAATCACTCAGTGTAGGACTGAGTAGCCATTCTGATGTGATAGAGGGATGTGTTCCCACTTGATCAGATGTAAGGGCTAAACCATTCTGTCATGGCTAAAGGATTAAGTTCCTTCCATGTCAGATGTGAGTGTTGGCCATTCTGACGAGCAGGTCAGGTGTAAGGGAAACTCCCATTCTCTAGGAGAATGGAGGTGCCTGGTCAGTTACCAGGTAGCTCAGTCGAGGACTAGGGGGCATTCTGATATGACTGCTGGGATGTGTTCTCGTAGGATAAGATGTGAGTGCAAGCCCTTGCATCACTGTGATAGGATGTGTTCTTTTCTGGATGGATGTAAGTGCAGAGCCTTTCTAGAGTGACTAAGGGATGTGTTCCCACATGCTCAGATGTAAGTGCTGAAATATTCCATCACTCTGATAGGATGTGTTCCTGTCTGGATGGGAGTCTTCCATCATTGTGATAGGATGTGTTCCTGTCTGGATGGATGTGCCCTTCTAACGATTAGGTTAGATGTAAGTGCTAAAATATTCCATCACTATTATAGGATGTGTTCCTGTCTGGATGGGAGTCTTCCATCACTGTGATAGGATGTGTTCCTCTCTAGATGGATGTGCCCTTCTGACGAGTAGGTCAGATGTAAGTGCTAAAATCTTCCATCACTGTGATAGGATGTGTTCCTGTCCGGATGGATGTGCCTTTCTGACAAATAGGTCAGATGTAAGTGATGATCCTTTTCACAGATGTTAGTGATCTAATGTCCTATCATGCTAGTGAATGTGAGTGATGTTCCTTGTTGACAAGTAGGTCAGATGTAAGTGTTTGGCATGCCTTTCTGATGAGTAGGTTAGATGTAAGTGCTAGGCGAAGACCTACATGATGGGTAGGCATACAACCAACATGAAAAAGGGATGGATCTATAGAACTTCCTATGATGAGAAGAATCATGAGATAGCACCAGGGATGATCCAGATCGAGTGATGATTGAGATCCAGTGATGATAGCCAGTGATGATCTAGATCGAGTGATGATCCAGATCCAGTGATGATGATCCAGTAGTGATGATCCAGATTGAGTGATGATCTAGATCCAGTGATGATGTTCCATGATGATCCAGATCCAGTGATGATCCAGATCCAGTGATGATGTTCCATGATGATCCAGATCGAGTGATGATCTAGATTCAGTGATGATGATCTAGATCGAGTGATGATCTATATCCAAATGAAGATGACTTACAGATGAAGATGACTTGAAGTTGAAGATGACTTTGAAGATGACAAAGACCTGATGATGACCTAGATGATACAGAGAAGAAGACTTGTGCTGATAAATTGTGTCAAGAGAATACCTTCCTAGTTAGGAGGGAGTGTTGATGTAATTGTAACTTCAGAATGTATTCACTTATATTTCTTATCTATTGTAACCCGATGTTCATTCTGGGATGTATTGTAATGTATTTGAGTCATGTCATACCCCGATGTTCTGATCGGGAAGTTTATATAATGAGTAAGTCATGTCAAGTCATTGTGGGTAACCCTCTTATTGGTCAAGGGTTAAAGTCCCCATAGTTGTGGGGCCCTTGGGTTATTAGACTATCCTAGTGAAGTCGACCCTAGGTGAGTCATTGTAAGTTGGGGAAATAGTCCCCACCATTGTGTTACCCTCCTATTGGTCGGAGGAGGCAAAGTCCCCACAAGTGGTTGGGAACTAGGGTTATTAGACACTCCTAGAGATGTCGACTCTAGTAACTAATTGTTAAGTGAGGCCGACATGTTGGAGTGCACTTCAAGCGAATAGAAGAATATAAATAGAGAGTGAGAGCCTCTCTATTTATCATGTGCAACACATCACTCACTCACTTAAGTGTGGCGCATTAGTGAGGAAGGAAATACACTGAGACTAGACAAGAAGAAGACTAATGCTATCGAGAGTGCATCTTACTGTTTTGGGCTTTTACTGTTTCATGCTGATTCTATCTCTGAGGAAGTTGCAGGGTTTTCTCCTTTATGGTTTCCCTGAGAAAAACTCTTTGTGTCTCTTGTCTCTTGTGATGTGCTTATGTTTTATTGATGTGCTTGTTATTCTCTCAATGAAAATATCCTAAGATGATAATGCTATCTTATATGATGAAAAACTAACAACATTATGTAGAAAGTTTGGGTCCTTAAAACACACGATGTGACTAAGGGGATAAATCTTGAAAACATATCAGCCAATTAAATTAACAAAGGAAAAGAATTAACATCATCCACATGCAGGCCATGAGGTCATAATGAAATCTCTAGCTATCCTGTAAAGTTTAGGGTGCCAAACCCTAGGTTCTTAATGTGTCTTGGTGGTCGTATAAGTTATTTGGAAGGAGTTTTTGAAGTTGGTTTCATTTTCAATATTACACTCAGTCTCTGGGTGTTCAACCTTGTTATTCCAGCGTCAGTGAAAAAAGAGGGAGAGTTTGTTAACCTTGGCCCTCAACTCCATCCAAACGTGTCCCATTTTTCCCAATACACCATTGAAGTACGTGAAATTTGCTTGGTTTCCTACTGGGTATCTCCGGATGGAGTTAAAATGCCGAGAAGGTAAAAATAATAGTTCAACTACATTCTCAATAAGGGATATTTACACAAAGTTTATTTTTAAAGGAAAACTTTTCTTTAACCTTCGATAACCTCTATGTGCAGAATAAATCTCTACCATGAGGGTGTGGCTCAATCATTGGCCGAGAAGACCTTCTTTTTAATCAATAAGACTCATGTCTTTACCTTGTGTGGCTCTGTGGAACCAAACGTGCTATTATAATGTGTATAATGTTGGCCTTTCAGCATGACTGCGCCAGTTCGTCGATAAGAAATTGATACACTTGCTTTGGTATAATGTAAACTTGACTAAGTGAAAGGATTTGTGCATCTTATATGGATTCTTAGATGACCGTGCTACTTTTGAAAATTATGTTGTAATTGAAGTTTAGTTTTTTTAATTATGTTGATACTGTAATGTTATTTTCTCTTCATCCCATGAGGGTTTTGATACTGTAACCCCTTTTACTTAAGCATATAAGAGACTATGTAAAGTTTTCGAAAAGTAAGAGGGTTTTCATTAACTATGGAGTCTTAATGTAATATCCCAAATTTCGGACCTACCGTTTATAAGCATGAGCCTATTGATCATGATGATTATATTGATGTTTTATTTTTGGGTCGAATACCCCACTGCATATGAACATGATGGTTTTTATTGTATATTGGGTGTAAGCCAATTGTTGATGATATATATCTATATATATTTTTTGTGTTGGGTGTGGACCCTGAAGCACATGATTGATGAAATGTTTTGTGTTGGGCATGGACCCTGAAGCACGTGATCGATGAGATGCTTTGTGTTGAGCGAGAGGCTCTGGACCACATGAGTACTTATATTTGTGTTGAGAATAAAGGTATGGAACACATGAAAATATAATTGGAAATGTTGGGCATAAGCTCTGGAGCATTCCATGTTGATGTTGAGCATAAGCTCTGGAGCATCGGATCTTTTGCCATTGTATCCCTAGGTGTATCGTACAAGTACACCCTAGCAATTAGTGTTGAGTGAAAGCTCTGGAATTGCACTATGTTTGTAACTCCCTACTATAAGCGTTGAGTATGGGCTATGGTAAGCACTAGGTGTTATTGAAAATAATTTAATAAATTCAGAGTGAAAATGGCTCGAGAAAAATATTGATCATCATCATACTTATTTATAAGTGATTAAATGAAATTTTGAATTTTTGTATTCTCATCAAAGTACTGAAGAGATACCACGTTATACGAGGGAAATCCAACATGCAAGGATGTTTAGAGTTTCCTATCCTAGTAAACCTAAACTATCTACCTGCTTGACCTTCCTAAAGAAGTGTCATTAAGTCTAGGGATCATGATTAATGATGCCTCAAGAGAAATGTTAACAAGTATTTTAATACTATGTATTTTATACATAGTATGTATAAAGAATTAACTATGATTAATTATATAATTGAATAAAGAAAGGAGAGAAGCTCCACCAATTATTATTTATTATTTAAGGTTTAATAAATAGTGAAACATCTATGAAAGACTAACTAGGAACTAGTCAAAAGTTCCTAGGTTAAGAATTGATAATTACCCCAGTAAATTAAAAAGGGTTAAATCAAGAAATCAAGGATTTCTAGATTTAACTGCCCCTTTGAATGAAAAGCATGTCTATAAAGAATGAATCCAAGCAAAGGCTTGGGGTGTTGATTTTTATCTAGGAGAATTATTATTTTTCCTTTTTTGCACTCAAGTGTTTTCTTGGAAAACTGCTCCTACAAGAGAATAAGGATTGACACATATCTAATTATGAGATAGGAAACCCTATGTTAGAATCTCTAAGATACTTGCATGTTGGATTCCATCTTCGGGGGATCTGGATTTAAACCAGGAATGGTTCTGGCTCATGGTTGGGTGGAACGTGGTAGTTCCCAAGTGATTTGGTCATCAAACAGAGGTCAGTTCTGCATTGAATTGATAATGTTGGTTCTTTAAGTGTGCAGGTGAAGCCATTGACAAAGCTTCAAATTCAGGTATGAAACCATGGAAAACCTATTCTAGTTTATTTCCTAAAGATTAATTACTATTTATGTTAAGTAATGGCTGCAATGAAATTTCTAACCCTAAGGGTTAAGTTTTATGGTTAACAATCTGGTAGGGTTTGTAATTTCAATTTACTAATCTTATGCTGGAGAAGTTTTATTATATGTTGTTTATGTTCAAGGTGGTATCCTTCATAAATGTTACTGTATTAACTAGGTTTTGATATTGGGATTGTGTTTATACTTTGTTCTCTGTATTTAATACTCTAGTGACATATTCCATTTGTCACAAAGGCTTGCCATAGAATTTTAAATAAACTAGATCAGTAATAATTAATTAAAATGTTATTTATGTTAACTATACAATTTTATATTTTAAACTAGATCTACTAACAACATAGTTCATATAATAAACAAGCTAAATGAATTATTAAATAACTTCTATGGTCTGTTCATATAATCATTTAAAACCAAAGTACTTTACATAACTGGATCCAACATTAAATTTAATCAGAGGGATATCATGACCATCCATGTGGTCCTTATCAAGGCTCTACACTAAAATATATAGTCATAAACATCTATATTAAAATACCGTAAGTCACATGTTTTATATCTTTAAAGGTCCCATATTTTTATCCATCATAAACATCCACCTAAAATTTTACCAAGTAACAATTCATATAACTCTGTATTTTGAAATAGAGGTCGTGGTATCGACCCTCACGGGCTACAACTTCAATTCATAAACAAAATTAAAAACTCCACACTAAGAACCTTAACACAAATCATCACCATAATCAAAACACATAACAAAATGCATAAAGTAAATACCTATTACCATTTCTTTTATTTCTTATCAAATATTTCATAGCTTGAAATCGTCGTGGCCCAAATCGATGAAGGTTATATACCGAGTCACTGACCACGGCAAAGTTTTTCCAAATCCAACCACACAGTATTAATCACACAAGCCATGATTTACTCTAAGCATTCGAGCTGTGTTTTTACCAACACATCAAAAACCTTTTAAATAACAATTTGTACAAGAATCAATCCTTTTTATAAACGCATTGTTTATATCGCTACACAGGCCACGATTCACAACAATTTCCATATAATTTAAAATGCCTACACTAGCAGATAGGTTGTAAGAGTCTAACTACAGCATGGCCTCGGCCACTAAAATTTTGAATACATAGTCTGATAATTATAACCCTACTATAAGCATTGGCCACCACAGTTCCCAACCCAAGGTTTTTCCACAGCCATATTTACATAAAAACCAAATAACCGTAATCAAATAACTACAAGCTATCGCAGCACTGTGGGAAGGCTCATGCCATTTATGGAAAGGCCTTTACCCATGCTGTCAATATATTAATTTAACCAAACAAATCAATGGAAATTACACAAAGAACATCTAATAAGGCGCATGCCTCTATTTTTCAAAACCCCAACCTATTTAAAAAAGGTGCCCAATAAAAATGCAGAAGGAAATCACATACACCATCTATGAAGTTAACCATTACATTTTATAAAACCAACTCTTATATCTATTTACACATAGATCCCAATGTCTATACACAGTCGCCATTAAAGGCCGAGAAAAAGGTTTTACACAGGCGTGCTAATGGGCTATGGCACCATTGCAAGCAATGGTGCAGCTTATGGCTATAAAATCCCAAAACCAAAACATTAACAATTTACATAACTTAAAAAAAAATAGACAGAGCCAAGTGGACTAAGAAACGATTCATGGAATAATGCCTCAACATTAAAAATAACCAAGTATGTATTCAAACCTCGAAGGTGAAATCGAATTTGCTATAGCATCAAATTCCAACCAAACAACCAGTCGAAATGTAGCTCTGCTCATAGGATTGAAGGGTGACAAGCATAAGCTTGTTTAGTAGGCTTACTGTGGCCACGAATGCAACACTTGGATCTAGCTATGTGGTAACCACACTGCTACTCCTTTCCTTTCGGCACCTGTAAGCAATAAAAACAAGATGGGGATGAGGAGTATGCCATCTTCTCAAACTGAAACCAAACCAATTTGCAGGATTATAAATTTATGTGAGCATACCTCACAGTCTTGAGGTTTCCTCCATGGCCATCCCTCTGCATAGATCCAAAACAACGAAACCCCAAATGACATTGTATTGCACATCTATCATGATCCAAGCCTAAGGGAAGGATTTCACGATTTATGAAGACCATTAAATGCAGCACGATGGAGACCATTAGTGATTTATCAAACCCACTCCCATAGTCAAGACTTGTTACAAGGTATCGTTTAATGCCACCCTCCATACCAATGCTTAAAACCTGTAAATGTATGGTTTATACCATATGTCATGTCAATCCCAAAATCTAAATATCAACGTTAACATATTAAAAATCTTGCATTATGATAGTATTACCATAATACTTAGTCATAGGCTATGCTAGTCCAAAGTCTAAGAACCATTGCTCAGGTATGTAGATAATGTTTAGTCCATAGGATTAGAGCTTAGGGTTTTTAATACCATAGTAACAAGATGTTTAGGCTTAAGCACCATGGAATAAAAAGTATTCCATGATAATCTCTCTGACTATCAAATCCAAAGCTCTGCTCTCAAACCATTAATAACCTGCCAATAAAAGAACATAAGAAATGTTAAAAAGTTTAGTAAAAATATACATATCACAAAAAATGTATTAATGACATCTAGAATGATGAAATTAAAACCATAATGAAGAATAATCAATGTACAGGAAATTTTATCCGTAATAGAGAAAATGATGATAACGACACTTACCAAGTTATAAATCCAAGTCGACAAGTAGTGTAGCACACTAGCAGCGGGTCCTCTAGGATCAAGATGGTCAAACACACCTCACACCTAATCCCATTGCAAAGTAATGAACTGCATAAATAGAAGAGAAAAGTGCCTTAGTTCGATTGATCTAAGTAAGCCTGCATAACCAAGTACAACCTTACCTCTCAGGTCGTCACGGGAGAACTAGTCCCGCCACTCCACCAGTTTATTCCCATCAACAAAGTTAAGTTAGTTTATATTTAAATAAATAGAGTACACATGTGCAGTTGTAAAACAATGAACTATATAATTCATTAATCCATCGACAATAGTAACTAAGATGTACTAATAGTTTGAATAACAAAATTAAGACATAAGAAGTAAATGAACAAATAATCACTGAATGGATAAGAGATTTATAAGACTGTAAGGATAGTTTATGAAGAGATTGAAAGTATAAGAAGTGCATGTAATTCCGCATTAGTAATAATCATCCCCATTGGGTAGTTTTTCACTAGCCTATAATTTTTTTTTTCAATTTTTGGGGACATTACACTTAACAACTATACCACTTCTTGAAGTAGTGATCATGTATCCTCGTTTCGATTTTGATATTGTTTTTTAGACTAAGATGGGGTTTCCATGAAAAAAGTCTAAAAATCTCTCTGTGATTACTCCTTTAATATTTATGACCCTGAAGGGATTGCATGTCACTATTCTTTAACTATAATTTTGTTTATCCAATGGGACTCTGTATGTTTTGTTAATGGATGTGCTTTTAACAGAAATTTCAATCTTGTTTACAGTTGTAGTAATTTGGGAAAAAAATAAGTCGGTGAGGCTCTTACTATCTCTTACTATCGATATGTATCTCTCGGCTAAGAAGCCACTGTCTCATCTTTTATTACTGGTTTTGATAGTATAATAGTTATATCATTGAGAACACCCACGAGGGTTTATATAAACCCCATGTTTCAATTTAACAAAATGGATGTTTGCATTTTTAAATTGAAATCTATTTCGTATATCATATTTCCAACAAGTTATAGGATTTGTAATGCTTTTACACTGAATCCCTCATGTATTGTAAAGCATACAAAGTTGTTTCTCTCTTCAATAAATCTAAAAACCCCATCCTTTCGGCTATGAGGTTTTTATATTGTAAATTAATACTTTTAGATGAGAGAAATAAGGCCTCTATTAATGTTTAAATAATTTTTAGATAGACCTCTTGTAATGGTTTTAGAGAGACTCCATGAGGGCTTATTTACTACCTGCGTAATACTTATCTTAGTTAAAAACTTGTTGAGAAAGGGTAATCCCTACATCAATCTTATTCTTGGATTGATTGGATTACAGTTTGTAGACTATACTGTCATTTCATATGTTTTTATTGTTTTTATACTTTTGTACTTAAGATATGTATAGTCATACAATAATGCCATGTAACTCCTTCCTCTAGAAATATTTTCTTCTTGGTTTTCTATGTTTGTTAGTTTTCTTTTACAACTTATAAGTATTTATGATATTGTAACCGAGAGGCCCTAATTTTACTGCTACCACTTTTAAAGGAGTCCGTAGGGATATTTATAAAATTATAATACTGTTTTCGGAAACCAAAAATATTAGGCCCTAAGGTTGTTTGTAATTTTTGTTTTGTACATGGAATGCTTCAGATAACAATCCCAACTTGGCATGTAGCCTATAACTAGTGCTACGGTATGTTGACCATCTTAATTTGGTGTTATTAATTTGTTTTACATATTGAATGCATTGTTTAGATAAATTCTATGGATCCTCGCTGAGTTAATGTTTATAAGTTGAATTATTTAGATTCTTCTTAACTGAATCTATAACTTGATGAAGGAGCCATAACTATGCCTTACTAAAAAAATGTAACTTATTATAAATTATTTATTTATTTATGTATAACCCTAAAATGACCATTCGCTTACTAAAGTATATTCATGGATCCTTGTACTTATAATACCTAAGTTAAGGAAATATCGTTCTTTAATTATGAAAGCTACACTATCTCCTGTGATAGTTCCCATAAGTGCTTAACGAAGGTCCTTACTGTAACAATGGCTATTGATTCTTTAAGACCTAAATTACTAATGGAACACAAAATTCCTATATATGAGAACTCATATAAAAGTAATTTGAAATATAAAAACATGAAGAATATTATGTTAATCTAAAACTAGTTTAATAGATTAACTTCTCCTAACTTTCATATTCCTTTTCCTTAGAAATACTAAAAAGCTGTAGGTGATAACCTACTCATAAGCACCTTTCATATAGGAATTACAGATAAGAAAATAAACAGAGAAGTATTTTTCTCTAACCGCTTTCTAGATCTAGAATATGTAACATATCTAATCATTTCATTATAGTTACTAACATAATTCAAATAAATATAGGTTTAGAATTAAATAGTAGTTGAACCTGGATTATATCAAAAAATGGGACAAACACCCACGGGAGACTGTTCCACCCAACCTTCTCATGAAGCAGCTAAATTTACTTATTTAGGACCCCCGAGCCTGTTCACTAAACCACTAGGACAAATATCTCTTCCACACAATAGACTTTTGCAACTTAGTACTCACTAGAATACTTAACTCATCAAATTGCTTTAGTTATCCCCTCATCAAATTCCTTGAGTTCCTGACTTTTCAGTTTGCAACATTCACAAGGTCCATTCCCATGGAAATTCATAATGAGTAGTGATCCTCCTGCTCAATTTGATGGTTTATATAATATTCCTTAGGTCTTTGGGTAATTTTTGGAATTAAATGAGCCACCATCTTAGTTCCCCCTCTTAGCGAACATGAACACATTTTTAGGAATTTTGCTCTTGCAGCAGCTAGAAAGTGAAATGCTAGTGCTTCCACTTGTCAACTAGCCTTCTATAATTGCTCCTTCTTCCTAGTGGGTCAATGAACACTCATTTGATAGTCTCCCTTGGATAGGTGTCTCCTATTTAATTGTTAAACTAAATAATTCTTCAATTATAGTCAAGTTTAACCCACTCGGTCATAAATTTTACAATAAATTTAACATAATGTTTTTCTCAAGTAAATAATAAATATTTATTTTCGAGTTCTAGGTATGTTACAAACACCCCCCCTTAAGCTCAACATTGTCCTCGATGTTTCTTAAGTTATTGTGAATCTTCTTGGAACAGATCCGGATATGCCGTCAGCATATCACTTTGTAATTCTAAGGTTGCTACATCTGGATTGAGGTGTTTCCATTGCACTTTTACATGTTGAATGGTGTGATTCCAGAAAAAAATTTCCCTCATGTTGAGAATACATTCTAGTTCCACCAGAAAATCTCCTTCATGTTCTACCTTGCACTTCCACCATGGAAGCCAGATGGTCTTCCCATTGGTTCTCTAGAGCTGCATTTATTCTGGGCATTTCATTTTCCACATGTCCTACTATTTCATCTTCGAGGATAAGGTGTAAGTTGTTGAAGTTCCAGTTTTGGTTTGGATAGTACTTGGCATAATGTGGTCCTTGACATTCTCAGCATTTCATAGGTTCCTTTTGTTCATTATTTTTAACAAGGTTGTTAGGCATTGTAATATCCTGAATTTTTTACCTGACACTTATGGGCATAATCCCCATTGCATATAATGTTCCTTTGATGTTTTATTTTGTATATTGGGTATAAAATCCTGCACATGAGAATGATTATTTGTTTGATATATAGGGCATACGTCAATTGCATATGTTTTATGTATATGATTTCATGTGTTTAGCATGGACCCTAAAGCACATAATTGGTGAGATGTTTTTGTTGAGTGCGAGATGTGAGGGACATGAGTATTTGATGTTTTTGTTGAGTGAGAAGCTCTGGAGCACATGAGTAATTAATGTTTTAGTTGAGCAAGAGGCTGTCGATCACATGAGTATTTTAATGTTTGTTTTGAGCGAGAGCGTCTAGAGCGCATGAGTTATGAAACCTCTGTGTTGAGCATGAATCTTTGAAGCATATGAAAAGGTAATAATTTGAAGTGTTGGCCATAAGCCTTGAAACCTTCCAAATCAATGTTGAGCATAAGCTCTGGAACATTGGATCTTTGGTCATTCTATCCCTAGGTGTATCTTACAAATACATCCTAGCATTAGTGTTAAATGAGGAGCTCTGGAATTGCACTAAGTTTATAACTATCTGTTTCTTAATGTTGAGTATGGGCTGTGAATAAACGCTAGGAGTTACTGAAAAATTAAAATGTTGAGTGAAAAGGACTCATAAAACATTGATCAGATCTTACTTATTTTTAAGTGCTTAAATGAATTTTTTGTATCTCATAAAGTACTGAAGAAATACCATGTTAAATGAGGTAATCCAACATGCAAGGAGGTTAAAGTTTCCTAACCTAGCTGACCTAACGCCTACCTGAAGGCCTTAATAAAGAAGTGACTATAAGCTAAAATGAAAAGTGTCATGTGATTAGGGATCATGCTATATGATAGCTAAAGTAAAAATGATAACAATGGTATATATAAATATATAGTCTATACATAATGTGTATAAAAGAGTAAACATAATTAATAATACGAGTAACTATGAATAATAATGAAACGCTCTACATATTATTTTTTTACTCATATTAATTAAATATTAAATACCTAAAAGAGTCCTAGTAAAAAGTTCCTAAGTTAAACTTAAATAAATATTAAATTTACCTGAAATATGTAAAAATGGTTATTTCAAGAGAACAAATGATTATTGATTTAACTCCCCATTTTCCTAAAAAGTTTGTCTATAAGGGGATCTTTTGATTATTCCATAATTCCACATGATTATTCTTGAGAGGGTTCTTGGAGAGCATTTTCCCAAGAGGAATACAAAATTGATACAGAATCTGTTATCCCAGATAGGGAAGCCTTACCTTAGGATCTCTAAGGTAGTTGCATTTTGGAACTAGCTCAAGGTGATCCAGATTGAAACAAGGAACGGTTTTGGGTCATGGTTGGGTGGAACGTAGTAGTTCCCAAGTTATTTGGTTAAACTGAATAGAGATCAGAATTGCATATGTCCTAGTTAATGCTATGTTCTTGAGTGTGTAGGGTTTCTAGCCATTAAAATAGCTTCAACTTAGAGGGATGAGGTTTCTTGATCTTCCTTCTAATTTATATAGGTTTTATTATTAAATGAAGGGATTAAATTCTTGAAGGATAAATAGTATTTTTATTTTGTAGCTAGGTTATTTTTTTTTACATAAACTTGAAAGAAGCTAGGCTTATTTTAGTTTACATGTTCATAGAAACCCTAAATTTAAATATTTTGTTACAGGAGTATTTTGTTTAGTTAAACATGATGGACTAGTTAGGATAATATAGATTAGATTTCTTACTATTTAGACTATCATATATGCTTTTATCAGCTTTCAAAACTATAGGAAAATATTTGATTTTATTATTTCTGCATAACTCTTCCATCATTCCTATTTAAAATTCAGCCCTCTCTCATGCTGTAATTTTCTAGACTCTATGTAGAACAACAACTAGGGATAGATATTGTTAAAAATAACTAATAAACTACCAACCATAAGAGCTAATTAAATCGAAAGAAACAAAATTTTCTCCATTAAAATCCAACCCGACATCTTCCACTACTAGAAGATTTCATATTTCTAGCATGATTATTATTTCACCCATTAAATCCATTATATACAACTGTATCATAAATATTCTACATAAAACAGAAATTAAATACCATTTCCATGCTCGATATTAAACAATTATATCATAAATACGATGAAGAGACTTAACATAGTTAAACACTAATCCTACAATAAACATAACGAAGATCAACCTTAAGTAAGCCCCATACATTATTTTCATTATAAAAACCTCTTCATAAAATGCCAGCCATCGAGACATCTTAAGTTTCGGCCGCAGGAATATTTATCATTACAGATATCTCTACTATTTTCTAACTAAAACTAAGAATCAATTACATACATAATACAAACCAAATGATTGAACAACTTATTCATTTAAAGGATTTAAGATTGAATCATGTTGGCATCATTTCAAAAAAAAAAAAATCACACACACTGTGTCAACCACCAGTCCAAACGATAGACAACCCTGGATAGACTCCTATATGCTTGTATTTCTAAAATAAAATAAAAAAACAAAATCGAACACATTCCCAGGAATCAAACCCTGTAGGGACCGATTTTAAAACACCCACGTTGTAAAACCATAAAGGGTTTGTATTATAGGATTCCCATAAAAGATTCCACAAAAGCCAAAATTTTACACCAATTATAAATTACGCTAGCAGAACCAAGTAAACAGAGTAGCATCCAACAACTATTCACCGACTATGTATTCCCATGAGGGTTGATTCGTATCTACCAAGCTTAAGACTGTAAACCCTAGACTTAAAATCATAAATTGAATCGCTACACTGTCACAGCTCTAAATAAATATAAAAAGATAATTTGTGCATGATGTGTTTCCGTAAGAAGGCCAAGCCACACTCATGGCCGTGAGGTGAAACCCTGCCATAATAAAAATTAAATTCAAAACCCAAAAAATTTAAAATGCATAGAAGAAATTATTAAACCCTACTAGCAATATTGTTACAACCACGACATCAACAAAAATATGCATCAGTATGCCAACCTAATGGTCGTAGCAATAATAAACCCCAACCACGATAAATAAACCATAAATTCCTCATTTACAAATGTTTACAAGTAAAACGCACACTCTCACAATTCGACATAGTGTAATTGCAATAAATGGCATTGTCGCACCATAGTTATCACATCGTTTAAAACCAAAATGTAGAGCTCCCCATTAAAATATCAAACCATATGATCAAGACACAAAACCAAAATCTATTACAGATATGAATCTTCCTCTCGATAGACACGACTCTAAATCTCCACACTTAAAACCGTCATTAAAATAGTAATTACAAATGCATCTCTTTGATGCCAAATATCTCAAGGGACCCAATCATTTGAACCCATAACCAAAAAAAATACAACGTTAACCCTTTCGACACATATCTCAACACTCTTTTACTCATGCACGCAGAGGTAAAAGGGCCTATGATTTCTCAAGGCTTACCTGTTGAAGGGTAGCATAGACAGTCCAGAGAGCCACCAATGAACGATGAAACCAAAGACACCAACGTCACCTACAAATCAAAACGAAGAACCATTAGATGCATGATAAACCTCAAAATTTAAGGAAACAAACACAACCACACTTCAAAACCAGACTGAGAGAATACCTATCAACATAAAAAGAGTTTGTTACTCCACATAGCATAAACCCCAGATAGCCAAAACCATACAGACAACTAGAAGCAGTGTGAAATTTATCCCAACAACGACTAGACCAACGCTTAGGGATCGTTTTCCCCACTTCCCAAGCAGCCATAAATGCGCCAACGTGATTCCCACTATCAACGTGATTTTTGTACCCACTTATCTATAGTCAAAACTACAACTTTTGTGAAATTTCACTAAACCCCCATCAAAAACCTCTTTGGTATTGTTAAGTCATAGTTTCATGGCATATAAAATATGCCATGAAAGGTGTTCACATAACGCATAGTCTTTCTAAATACTTATCATAGTGTTTTCCATAATTTATGACTCAATCTTTAAACCCTAGGATTTACACATGACCATTTACATGTTATAAAATAAATATCAAGTGGATAAAATTACCATAGCCTCAAACCATAAAAATAATGTCAACCGTGAAGATTCAAGTCATACAACCCCAACTCTGCATAAACAAAGGAAGAAGGAAACATTAGGCAAGGACTTTAGCTCTTTTATCTTTGGTATGCATACGATAGTGTAGCATAGTTAGCATGTCGTAGGATGCTGTGTTTAGTTTTCATAGATAGATTCCATCAACGAAGTAACCTCCACAAAAAGGGTCAGTTTGCATTAGTTCGTAATGAACTAAGTAAACCCCGTAAAATTAGGAGGAACCATTTATCTCTCCAAGTGGTCCATTAAGGGATACAATTCCTGCCACTCCACCTGTTGACAATTATAGGGAAGTCAAAACTTTTCATAAATAAAACCATAAATAATGAACAAAACAAATAACCATGAAGTAACACATTTAACTAAACTAGCATACACAAATGTAAAGTAAATAGTAAACACTAGTAGAGTAATCATTGAACCGGTTTGAGAAATATAAACATAGTACATATTTACATCAACATTACATAGGAAAATACTTAGAAAGGTAAAGACATCTTAGAACACTTTGGTCTAGTAAACAATGAGAGACATATTCCGCAAAAGATCAATTAATGTCCATGATAGGTAGTATTAAACTGGCCTACAATTTTTTTTTCGATATTTTTCGGACATTACACACATATACCTACCTCTTGGTACTGTAGTATTCAGTGGTACTTTACTTTTAAAATCATTTTTTGATAGTAATTCTTGGAAAAATTATGAGATTTACTCCCAAAACTCTTATTTGACTTAAACCCTTTTCTCTTCTGGTCAAAATGACTTGTCTTTTTAGTCTTCCATCTCAGTAAACTTTCTTTTTTCTTACTCTCTTCATAACATAAATCATCTTTTCTCATAGGTTCCTCAAGAGTTTTCGGATTTTCAAACTCAATCCTATCTTTGAAGCTGGTGGGAAAACAACTTAAAAATTGTTGTATTTTAGGCATTTCATCTATTATGTAAGGTACATATTCTAAGAGACTTCGAAATTGGATGCTTAACTCTTTCATAGACATTAAACTCAATTTTAATTCATAGAATTCCTTAGCTCTTTCCTCTTAGTATTGTTCAGATAAACATTTCCTTTTAAAATAAGTTTTAATAAATCTCCACATTAAGTACTTCTCTCTAATATTTTTTACCCTTTTTAAACCTTTCCACCAGATATCCACTTTTCCAATTAAATTGTAAATAGCCATCTGGGCATTTATTCTATGAGAATAGCTGTAAATATAGAAATATTTCTTCATTCCTGACAGCCAAGCTTTTGCTTCTTTACCTTTCTCTACTTCTCCGTTAGACATGGGAGGTTTTATTTTTTTGAATTCCCCAGAAATTTCTTCATAGGGTTTATACTTCCTTCTCCTAGGTTTATAGTAACTTTCATTACTATCACTTATGTATTTATACCTTCCCCTATGTGTCCTTGCATTAACCTCTGAAGAAGATTCACTATCAGAATATTTTTCTTTCTTCCCTTTATGTTTGTAAAACATTTTTTCAGAATCAGTTTCATAAACATTTTGCTTATCTTTTCCTCAGTTATGCATATTCTCCAATAACATCTCATTCATTTACAGAATTCTTTCATTCTCTATTTTTACATTTTGCAGTTCCTCTTTTATCTCCTTAACTATTTGTAGCAAATATGGATTATTTAGTTCTACATAAATGTTGTATGGATTGTTGTTGAGTTGAGAACCATTTTCAGTAGATGCTTCGACACCTTCCATTTTCTTGCAAAAGATATTTTTTATTTCTATACATAAATAAATGTAAATAAAATTAGTACATTCGTCTTTATTACTTGTATGCGAGTGAGCCAATCAGTCCTAGTGTTTGGAAACTCGCTCTCATACCACATGCAAGATCACTTAAAATTTATAAATAAATAAATAAAATCCCTTTTACCAAAAGTAACATTTAAATTAGTAGGAATGATTTCTAAAAGATATTATGTTTCGTGATTCCTTTGTCATAACAATAAAGGCGTTAAATCTAACTATAAGATTTATGTGTTTGCTTTAATTTTTTTTATCGTTCCTATACTTTCTTTTATGAACTATTGTCAAGTTTACGTCATACATTCTGGTTGAAATTACTTTGTGATGATAACTACATTAAGTCTCCTTTGAATATGTTTCTCATTTTTCTTCAATTTGGTTCAACTTTTGAGCTATTAAAGGGATCGATTGTGGTATTACTTAGTCTTTACGACTAATGCACGAAATTTTTTTCCCTTATTGTAGGTGGACATTGTTACCCTGAAAAAGTGTGAAAGAAAAAATTCAAAGGCATGAAGTCACACGTGATAAAGAAAGTGGTCTCATTACTCTTAGGAAACAATATCATATTTATCTTATATTCGATGTTCATAATACATACTATAATGTATATATTTTTAACATTGAAGTTTTGAACTCAAAAAATATGTTATAAGATTGCACTAAAACATAGGAATGTGCATTATGAAAACAAATGCGATCACCCTAACTCGGTATCCTATGTTAAGCTCTGTAGTGGGGGACATTATGTACAAATTTTGGGTCCTTAAAACACACGATGTGACTACAGGGATAAATATTGAAACTGTATCAGCGAATTCAATTAACAAAGGACAAGAATTAAAGTCATCCCCATGTCGGCCATGTGGTCATAATCAAATCTCTAGCTCGAAGGTAGAGGGAAGGGTTCCAAACACTAGGTTCTTAATGTGTCTTGGTGTTTGTGTAAGTTATTTCAAAGGAGTTTTTGAAGTTGGTTTCACTTTTAGTCTCGCACTCGGTCTTTGGGTTTTCAACCTTGTTATTCCACTACGAGTGAACAGAGAGGGAGAGATCGTTAACCTTGGCCCTCAACTCCATCTGAACTTCTCCCAGTTTACACAATACACCGATGGAGTCGTGAACTTTGTTCGGTTTCCTATTGGGTATCTCCAGATGGACTTAAAATGCTGAGAAAGTAAACAAAATAGTTTAGTTGCATTCTCAGTAAGGATTCTTTACAAAGAGTTTTCTAAAAAAAAGGAAAATTTTTGTTTAACCTTCTGTAACCTCAATGTGCAAAATAAATCTCTGCGACGAGGGTGTGCCCAATCACTAACCAAGAAGACCTTCTTTTTAATAGGTAAGACTCATGTCTTTACCTGACATGGCTCTGTGGAACCAACCGTGGTCTTATGATGTGTCTAATGTTGGGGTTTCAACATTGGGCGAGTTCATTGATAAGAAAGTGATACACTTGATTTGTTATAATGTAGACATGATGAAGTGAAAGGATTCGTGCATCTTCTGTGGAGTCTTAGACGACTGTGCCAATTTTGGAAATTATGTTGTAAGTGCAGTTTAGTTTTGTTACCTATGTTGATATTGTACTATTCTTTTATCTTCATCCCGTGATGGTTTTCATATGGTAACCTCTTTTAATCAAACATATAATTGACTATGTAAAGTTTTGGTAAAGTAAGAGGGCTTTCATTAACTATGGAGTCCTAATGACTATGCCACTTCTTGAAGTACTAATAATGTATTTATGTTTCGATTATGCAATTGCTTTTGAGATTAAGACAATGTTTGAATGAAAACATTCTATGACTGTCTTTGTGACTGTTTCTTTAATATTTAAGGCCCCATGAGGGCTTGCGTGTGGCTATGCTTTAACTGTAATTTTTTTTATCCAATGCGACTGTGTATGTTTTGTTAATGGATATGATTTTAAGAGAAATTTTAGTCTTGTTGGAATTTATAGTAATTTGGGAAGACAATAAGGCCGTGAGGTTCTTACTGTCTATATTTTTCTCTGGGCTAAGACACCACTGTTGCATCCTTTATTATTGGTTTTGATAATATAATAGTTATACCACTCAGAGTACTCATGAGGGTTTATACAAACCATTTGTTTTTCTTTAAGAAAATGGATTTTTACATTTTTAAGTTGCAATTTGTTTTGTATATCATATTTCCAACAAGTTACAGGATTTGTAATGCTTTTGCGTTAAATCCGTAATGTAGTTGTAAAACATACAAAGCTATTTCTCTCTTCAGTAAATCTACAAGACCTAGAGTTTCATCCATGAGGTTTTTACATTGTAAATTAAACCTTTTAGAAGAGATCCATAATGCCTCTGTTAAGGTTTAAATATTGTTTAGATAGACCTCTTGTAATGGTTTTAGTGAGACTCCATAAGGGGTTATTTATTCTGTGTGTAATACTTATCGTAGTTAAAATATTCCTCAGAAAGGGTAATCTCAACATTGATTTTATTATTGGTTTGATTGGATTACAGTTTGTAGACTATACTGCCATTTTGTAAGTTTTTAGTTTTTTATACTTTTTTACTTAAGATATGTACATGCATACAATAATGCCATGTATGTTAGTTAGTTTTCTAGAAATATAATGCCATGTATGTTAGTTAGTTTCTAGAAATATTTTCTTCTTGGTTTTCTATGTTAGTTAGTTTTATTTTATATCTTATACCTATTTATGATATTGTAGCCGAGAGGCCCTTATTTTACTCCTATAGATTTTAAAGGAGGCCATAGGGCTATTTATAAAATTATAATATTGTTTTCGAAAACAAAAAAATATTAGGCCCTAACTTTGTTTGTAATTTTTCTTTTGTAAGGTAAATGCTTCAGATAACAATGCCAACCTGGCCTGTAGCCTGTAACGAGTGCTACAGTATGTCGATCATCTTGATTTAGTGTTATTAATTTATTATACAGATTGGTTTTGTTGTTTCGATAAATTTTTTGGATCCTCAGTTAGTTAATGTTTATAATTTCAATTATTTAGAGTCTTGGTAACTAAATCTATAACTGGATGAAGGAGCCATAACTCAACCTTACTGAAAAAGTGTAACTTATTATAAATGATTTATTTATTTCTGTATAACCCTAAAATAACCATTATCTTACAAAAGTATATTCATGGATCATTGAATTTAGAATACCTATATTAAGGAAATCTCGGTATTTAATTATGAAAGTTATAGTATATTCTGAGATAGTTCCCATAAGTGCTTAACGAAGGTCCTTATTACAACAATAGTTGTTAATTCTATAAGACCTAAATTACTAATGGAATACAAAATTCCTATTTAAGAGAACTCAGATAAAGGTACCTTAAAATCTCAAAACATGAAGAATATTATGTTAATATAAAATTAGTTTAACACATTAACTTCTCATAACTTTTAGATTCCTTTTCTTTAGAAATGCTAAAAATATGTAGTTGATAACCTGCTCATAAGCACATCTCAAATAGGAATTACACATAAGAAAATAAACAGAGAAGTATTTTTCTCTAACATATTTATAGATCTTGAATATCTAACATATTTAATCATTTCATTATATTTGCCGAACATAATTCAAATAAATACAGATTTAGAACTAAATAGCATTTGAATTTGGATTATAGGAAGAAAGGGGACAAACACCCACGGGAGATTGCTCCACCCAAACTTCT
This sequence comes from Pseudotsuga menziesii, assembly GCA_001517045.1. Lineage (NCBI taxonomy): Eukaryota > Viridiplantae > Streptophyta > Pinopsida > Pinales > Pinaceae > Pseudotsuga > Pseudotsuga menziesii. The sequence goes on from LPNX011036186.1 coordinate 59,913, forward strand.
CATGAAGCAGCTAAAGTAACTTGCTTAGGACCCCTGAGCCTATTTACTAAACCACTAGGATGAGTATCTCTCCCACATAGCAGACTTCTACAACTTAGCACTCAGTATCAGACTTAACTCAACAAATAACTTTAGTTACCCCCTTATAAAATTCTTTAAGTGCGTGAATTTTTAGTTTGCAGTAGTCACAAGGTTCATTCCCATGGAAATTCAAAATGAGTAGTGAGCCTCCTACTCAATTTGATGGTTTATATAGTATTGCCTAGGTCTTTGGGTAAGTTTTGGACTTAAATGAGCCACCAACTCAGTTCCCCCTCTGAGGGAACATGACCACTGTTTTAGGAAATATACTCGTGCAACAACTCGAAAGTGAAATGCTACTTCTACAACTTGTCAACTTGCCTTCTACATCTGCTCCTTCCTCCTAGTCGGTGGGTCAGTGAACACTCATTTAAAAGTCTCCCTTTTATAGGTGTCTCCTTTATTTAATTATTAAGATAAATAATTCTTCAATTACAATTATCCTTGACCCACTTGGTCATAACGTTTACAGTAAATTTAACATAATGTTTTTCTGAAGCAAATAATAAATATTTATTTTCCATTTCTCGGTATGTTACTTAGATCATGATTATATTTCCAACTTTTATGAAACTTAGATCATGATGAATCTTGTAGAAAAATAAAACATAATTTTTCTACAAGATTAGCTTACTCCTACATTGAAGTGGAGTGGACCAAAGGTAGTATCAAGTGACAGATAGAAGTCATCATCATTGCACCCAAGGGCCCTTATTACAATCCACTATGAGGTTTTTGTAATTTCAACCACATATCTTATTTAAAAAATAATAAATATCATTTAAAAGAATATTTAGATGTACTAGTCATTATCCTTATTATAAGTATGAATAAAAAAATGCATGACACTAACACACTAAAAATTCATTACCAAATAATATTTGTTATGAATATATACATATTTTAGATAATATCTAACTCAGAAGTATAGGTACATGGTGAAGTAGTGATCAAATTCGAAGTGCTTGTCTTAATTTCAATTTGAAAGATGTATATTTATCTAACCTTTTAATGATGAATTGTTATATAAATAATTGTACTTTAATAAAAAAATGTCAATTAACTACACTCTTCCTAAAAAATGATATTGAAATATTGTCATTGCAAATCTTTACAATTTTAACAAAGGAAATTTTAACTATATGTTAATAAAAATTCAACCAAATTTAATAAATAAACAAAATTTTCTTTCAAAATAGTTGTTTCCACCCAATTATTATTTTTGTAAATTTTACATAAATAAATGCATAAAAAAATAGCAAACATTTTTTCTTCATCAAATAACTTATTAGCATCAAGAGAGAAATCTCTAGGAAGAAATGGTGGAGCTTAAGTGTGAATTGGTTGAAGTAATATACATAGTAATCGAACCCATATATTTATTTTTTACAAATGATTTCATAAGTAACAATTGTTTGATTCTAAAAATCAGTAATATATCATTTTTTTATAGGAGATATATTGACTTGATGAGTATAATGTCATTATAATGTTATTATAAAAAATAGTTACCCTGTGTTAATATGTAATACATTCACCTTATTTATTATTTATTATATGGGAAGTTTTTTAAAATTAAGCCATCAAGAAATTGAAAAAAAAACATAAATTGATTGAAATCAAAGTGTAGATATATGGAATATTGTTCCAAGTTTTAATACAATAAGTTTCTATGAAACATTAAGGATAGATTTATAGAAATGTTGATCATCTTTATAAAAAAAATAAGCAATAACTTTGTAGTTTGAAAGTTCCAAAGAAACAAAATAATTTAAAATGCATAAAATCAAACAAAAGTTGAAATTTTCAACAACTAAATCCTCACATTAACGAAATTTTGAAAACCACTATCCAATTTGTCATCAAAGAGAATTTAATAATATGTGCAAGACACTAAAAATTTGTTGGGAAAAAGGTGTTGCAAAGCTCCACCATAACCCTAAGAATATACCTAATAACAAGCAAGCAATCCCCCTCTGAGAAAAATATCTTATGAGTGAGATGTGAAGCCCACTAGGGTGAGCCTCTATCCCAATAGCCTTATCACAATGGGTTATTGTTTCAACCTATAAAAAGAATAACAAAACAAGAATAATATTTTCCACATTTATTTTGAAAAGAGATATTGGACATTAATAATCACAAACACCTTGATCATTATAACATTAAAATACTCAAAGTTGACTAAAATATCTCACTCAAATTATTATTTTATTGAACTAAGATAATAAAAAAAACGCATCTACATCCATGTGTCACTACATTAAGAAATTCCTTAATAAAAATGGAAAATTTAAAACTTAGTCAACCATAACAATAATGGTAATTGATCATTATATCAAAATAAACTAACATAAATTAATTTTATATGTGAATCTCTATCACCATTAAATATCTTTTAAATTAAAACTAATTTTAAGATTAATAACCACTATCGTCAACATAGCATTGAAATAGACAAATTTAACTAACCATTTACATTCATGAAATTATTATTTTTGAACATCTTCATTAAAATCCATTAAAATAATCAAATTTGACTAACCATTTACATTCATTAAATTATTTTTTTTAATATCCCAATGAAAATCCACTTAATAGTTGTTTTAACATCTTAATGAAAATCCACTTAATAGTTGTTTTAACATCTTAATGAAAATCTACTCTCCTTTATGGTGGCTTACATGTTGAGTATCCAGCCTGTTTGGAAAAATAAATTGATATTTTTTTTAAATATAAAAAAATAATGTTTAAATTTACATAATATAGGTCTTTTAATGTTTGAATTGATTTTTTCATTTTCCGAACACAATTATAATTAGCCAAATTTCAAATTTATTAAAAAAAAATCCATGTGAGAGTCTTACTGTTTATGTCAAAGCCGAGCCTAAATTGATCATGGGTATACTCCACATCCAGCTAGCCTTCCCTATGAAGACTTTTTTTTATATATAAGAGTCACCCATTAGAGAAATGCATTAGGTTAATGTGAGTCACATCGTCTTTGTTATTTTGGAGGATTGAGGGCGGCGTTTAAAATTTTTCAAAGTATTTGGTGGAGCAACTTGAAGTTGTTCAGGATTTTAGGTGTTATGTCAAAAAAAATTCGAATAATGGAATGGAAGGAAGGAATGAAGGTGGAGACCCAAAGCGAAGACAAAGGATTTGCCGGTGCATGGTTTGAGGGCATTGTGAAAGCCATTAGTTCAAGTAATGGGTCTGTATTTTTTGAGATACAATACGATAAGTTTGTAACCCCAGATCGAAAGCCGTTGGTAGAAAAGGTGCCCCTGGATAATATCAGACCCGTTCCACCACAGAAGGAGTTGCCTGTCCCTTTCTTAGAAGGATTATTCGTACAAGCATATGACTCAGATTGCTGGTGGCGTGGCTTCGTAGTAGGAAAGCTCGCAGAGAATGAAGAGCTTTGGCTGGTCTCCTTCCCCGACACTAAAACGTTCAAGTCATATCCAGTCTCGGCCTTCCGTCTCGCTCAAAACTGGAGAGGAGGAGAAAAGTGGACTTTGGTCTCAAGGGTTTGAATTTTCAATCAATTTCTCAATATATATAAGCCCTTTTTCGTTGCCTTTTTTTTTTAAGATTCTGAATTTTTGCTATAATAATTTTTTGCAAATCTATTTGAAGAAATTGGTATCTAGTTGGTAAAAATATTGTTTTGTAGTATTATTGAAGGACTATTGTCTGTGTTTTCCAGAAGAGCTGGTCCAGCCTTGAGCGAGTACGGAGAAACGTGAATGTTGGCAGCTCAAGAGAAGAAACTCCGAGATTGCAGGAGAGATCGTCGGGCGCTCAAGGAGGAGTGTGAATGTTGGCGACTCTAACAAAGAAACTCCGGAATCCCGGGACGATTAGGAGATCCTACACAGCATATAATTCGAGCCGTTGTCTAGAGCTTCAGATATGTTTGGCAGTTTAGATCTGTACCGTTATCAGCGAATGAGAATTTAGGTCTGTAACGTGATTTATTACAGTCTTATCACACTGTTAGGTGCACCTTAAGCAAAAAGCGACTGAAAATGCTTGTTAATGCTATCCGCCTTCAACTTGGTATCACTGAAAGTGAACATACCATGGCTATAGCATCGCGTGTATAGACCTGGTCCATAGCATCGCGTGTATAGACCTGGGTCACTTATCCTGCTCTTCAGCGGTTTTTCCTAATAGAACAAGTCTTCCGTTGTCTGTTTCTTTTCATGCTGTAAGTTATGTTTGATTTATGAATTTTGATCGTTTTGAAATCTTTTGTTTGTTAGTTTATTTGTAATTTCTTGAATATCAATTTTTAATATGACTAAGTTTTAAATGTTTTCTTTAATCTATTTAAGGGTTAGAATTCTAATAAATAACAGAAACATCCCAAAAGACCTTACAATGCTTTGACGCCGACCAACAATGCTAACTAAATTTTAATATAACATAAAGACCTTGATAACTAAAACTAAACTTTTCATAATTACATGACTAAAACTAAACTAACAATTATTCTTTGATTTGTATTATGGATCATTGTATACATCCAAATTAGTATCTCTGAAATTGCAAACAAGTATTTTCGAATTTGTTATTCAATAGGTTTGACAAAAGGGCATAAGTAGATATTGATTGGTTGAGTCGAATACACTCTATTTATATATATATTTTTAGTTTATAAGTGTGAAAATAAAAATTATTTTCAATGATTTATTTTTCTCAAGATTAATATTTAATTGATCACAAAATCTGCAATCTGTTGTTTTGATAGTTCAATTTGCAGTAAAACCATTCATACCAATTATTGTTTTGTTATATAATTAACTGATCGCAAAATCTGTAATCTGCTTTGGTGCAGTAAAAAGCATTCCTGCCCATTATTGTTTTGTTATATTACCAATAATCTGCTTTGATTGATCAATTTGCAGTAAAAGCATTCAAACCGATTAGTGTTTTCTTATTTTGATATGCAATATGAAAAATCAGTCAAGACTTGCTTAGCGTGTAGGACAGACTACATAGTGTCAGTTAACAATGAGATATTACACGATAAGACAAAAGAGATGCAGTAGTGCAAAAGCATGTCCTGTAGGTAGTGAACCTAGGTCTCCGCGATGCAGGAATTTGAATGATGCATGCATTCTTTGTAGGCATAATTTGAACCATGCAAGCATTTGATTTATCAATAAACCACACATTTTTTTGGAAACTCGCTCTCATATCACATGTAACATCACTTAAAATTCAAAAATAAATAAATAAAATCCCTTTTACCAAAAGTAACATTTAAATTACTAGGAATGAGTTCTAAGAGATATTACACTTCCTGATTCCTCTGTCATAACAATAAAGGATTTAAATCTAACTACAATATTTATGTGTTTACCTTAGTTTTTTTATCTTTTCTATACTTTCTTTTATGAACTATTGTCAAGTTTAAGCCATACATTCTAGTTGACATTACTTTGTCATAATAACTATATTAAGTCTCCTTTGAATATGTTTCTCATTTTTCTTGAGTTTGGTTCAAATTTTGAGGTACTAAAGGCATTGTTCATGGTCTTACTTAGTCTTTATGACTAATGCATGAACTTTGTTTTCCCTTTTGTAGGTGGACGCTCTCACCCTGAAAAAGTGCGAAAGAAATCATTCCAAGACATGAAGTCACAAGTGATAAAGAAGGCGGTCTCATTACTCTTAGGAAACAATATCATCTTTATCTTATATTCGATGTTCATAATACATACTATAAAGTATATATTTTTAACTATGAATTTTTGAACTCAAAACATATGTTATAAGCTCGCACTAAAATATAGGAATGGGCATTATGAAAATGAATACAATCACCCTAACTCGGTATCCTATGTTAAGCTCTATAGTGGGGGACTTTATGTACAAATTTTGGGTCCTTAAAACACAAGATGTGACTACACGGGTAAATATTTTATTTTTTTTTAACAAAAACAGAAAAGGGGGTTGTATTAACAGGCTGTGCACAGCCATTCATTACATTTCCGAAGGGAGATATAAAGCCGAGACGGCACAACAACAACAAGCCATACAAAGTCTATTTCCCAAAACAGAGAGCACAAAATTGCTTCTCAGCTGCAAACTAAACGAGTTGTAAAAACCCTCACAAACTGTCTACATAGCAGAGTGCAGAAAAACATAATTTATACAAAATTTGATACTAAAACCCCTCACTAAACTGGAAGAAAAGCAGACAATAAAATTCAGTTGCCTCTAAGCTGGCGAGGCTGCTGTACTGATTCCTCTTCCATGGGCTGGGAGGCTGAGGCGTTGGTTCCATTTACCCTGCTCTCCTGGTTCAATGAAACGAGCCTTTGGAGGTCTGCTTCTATACGCTCAACTCTTCCCACGAGTTCACGCAGATTGCTATCCAAATCGTCGGTGCGGGCTCCATTGTTGCTGACTTCCTGAGAGGTCTTGCTAACAATCTCACTCATCCCCTTTATTTCCTTGGCTGTGTCTCTACTCTCCTTCACCCCTATAGCGGTCAGTTCATATAACCTTCGAAGGTTCTTCATAATATCCTGCATGCCAAGATTATTACCCAAATGCGCCATAATACCAAGGTCGGACGAAATTGCCAAGCGAGACAGCTGAGACTGCAAGGGAGAAAGAGCTGTATCGTCCAAATCGTGAAGATTTGCTTGCTGGTGGCCTGATTCGCTCCAGTTTTCATCCTGAGAGTCAATTTCCCAAAGAGCAGAAGGGTAACGGCAATGACAAAGGGCTAACTGGGAGAGATTTTCTTCTGCAATAGATTGGGTGAGAGGCTGCGCATGCCAAGATGAAACCTGAGAACTCCCAATGCCAATTACATCGGCCTCTTGCAGAAGGAAGACAGATGCTGAAAACAAACCCTCAGCGAAACCAAGAGGCAAAATAATGCTAAAATTCGACATGGAGGCGGAGAAGGGAGAGCCTCGATCGTGCGAGGAGGAGAGACACTTAATTGAGCGCCTGGAAGGAGTTAAATGCTCATCAGCCGAGGGGAGTTGGGCATTACACGCGGCCTTCACAAGGGATAAGACAAGACGAGAGCTTAAATGCTGAAGGCCGCCAAAAAGATGGAGAGGGTGACGGCTAGCTGGGAGGGAGAAACTAGAGAAGGGGAGGCGGAAAAAGTGAAGAAGAGGGATAAAGGTGGAAGGAAAAGGGAGAAGGGGAAAGGAGGGTGGAAGAGGGATAAGGCGGGAGAGAGAGGGAACCAGAGAGCTAAGGTAGGATAAGGCCAATATCATTCTAATATAATCCTTGAAAGTGTGGAGTTCCTCTTCAAAAACTTGCTTATTCTTGATTTGATGTTGGTTCCTTAAGGTCCTCTTCATGGAATGACTTTGAAGATGGGAGGATCGTCATCCTGGCTGTAATGGCCTTGAGGGAGACTAGCTCCAACATTGGCCATCGCATCTGCGTCTTTGTTGTTCTCGCGAAGAATGTGGTAAAATTCAATGTGCTGAGATAGAATAAGTTGAGCCTTTTTATATAATCTACGGCATTTGATGTCTCCTATAGGGTACCCATTAATCATCTTATAGATGACATGTCTTGAGTCGCCGAAAACCAGAACTTTCTGAAGATTTTTGGTCCGGATGAGGTGTAGACCCTGGAGAAGCGCCATCCAAACTGCTTCGTTATTAGTTCTCGATCCAAGTCCCCAAGCGAATCGATGTTCCACTTGTCCTCCAGGATCCACTAGGATCCCACCCGCACCTGCCGCCCCTACACGGGTAAATATTGAAACCGTATCACCAAATTCAATTAACAAAGGACAATAACTAAAGTCATAAACATGAAGGCCATGTGATCATAATGAAATCTCCAGCTGGAAGGTAAAGGGAAGGATGCCAAACACTAGGTTCTTAATGTGTCTAGGTGTTTCTGTAAGTTATTTCGAAGGAGTTTTTGAAGTTGGTTGCACTTTTAGTATCGCACTCGGTCTCTGGGTTTTCAACCTTGTTATTCCACTGCGAGTGAACATAGAGGCATAGGTCGTTAACCATGGCCCTGAACTCCATCTGAACTTGTCCCAGTTTGCACAATACAGCGATGGAGTACGTGAACTTTGTTCGGTTTCCTACTGGGTATCTCTGGATGGAGTTAAAATGCCAAGAAGGTAAAAAAATAGTTCACTTGCATTCTCAATAAGGGTTCTTTATAAATAGATTTTTAAAAAAAGAAAACTTTTGTTTAACCTCCGGTAACCTCAATGTTCAAAATAAATCTCTGCAACGAGGGTGTGGCCCAATCACTCGCCAAGAAGACCTTCTTTTTAACAGGTAAGACTCATGTCTTTACCTTGCATGGCTAGGTGGAACAAACCGTGGTCTTATGAATGTGTATAATGTTGGGGTTTCAACACTCAGCCGGTTCGTTGATAAGAAAGTGATAAACATGCTTTGGTATTGTGTAGACTTGACGAAGTGAAAGGATTCATGCATCTTCTGTGGAGTCTTAGACGACTGTGCCAATTTTGGAAATTATGTTGTTACTGCAGTTTAGTTCTCTTACTTATGTTGATATTGTACTGTTCTTTTCTCTTCATCCTGTGAGGGTTTTCATACTATAATCTCTTTTACTTAAACATATAATCGACTATGTAAAGTTTTGGCAAAGTAAGAGGGTTTTCATTAATTGTGGAGTCTTAATGACAATGCCACATATGCGATTGCTTTTGAGATTGAGACAAGGTTTGAATGAAAACAGTCTACGACTGTCTCTGTGATTATTCCTTTAATATTTAATGCCCTATGAGGGCTTGCATGTCACGATGCTTTAACTATAATTTTGTTTATCCAATGCGACTCTGTATGTTTTGTTAATCCATGTGATTTTAAGAGAAATTTCAGTCTTGTTGGAATTTGTAGTAATTTGGGAAAACAATAATGCTGTGAGGTTCTTACTGTCTATATTTTTCTGTGGGATAAGATGCCACTGTCACATCCTTTATTACTAGTTTTGATAATATAATAGTTATACCACTAAGAATACTCGTGAGGGTTTATAGAAACCCTTTCTTTTTCTTTAACAAAATGGATGTTTTCATTTTTAAGTTGCAATTTGTTTTGTATATCATATTTCCAACAAGTTACAGGATTTGTAATGCTTTTACAGTTAAGCCGTCATGTAGTTGTAAAACATACAAAGTTATTTCTCTCTTTAGTAAATATACAAGCCCTAGACTTTCGGCCATGAGGTTTTTACCTTGTAAAGTAAACCTTTTAGATGAGATCTATAATGCCTCTATTAAGGTTTAAATATTGTTTAGATAGACCTCTTGTAATGGTTTTAGAGACACTCCATAAGAAATTATTTTTCTTGAGAAAGGGTAATCACTACATCAATTTTATTATTGGTTTGATTGGATTACAGTTTGTGGACTATACTGTCATTTCGTAAGTTTTTACATTTTTATACTTTTGTAGTTAAGATATGTACACGCATACGATAATGCCATGTAACCCCTTTTTCTAGAAATATTTTCTTCTTGGTTTTCTATGTTAATTAGTTTTCTTTTACAGCTTATAAGTATATATGATATTGTAGCTGAGAGGCCCTTATTTTACTCCTATAGATTTTAAAGGAGGCCATAGGGCTTTTTATAAAATTATAATATTGTTTTTGAAAAAAAAAATATTACGCCCTAAGGTTGTTTGTAATTTTTCTTCCATAAGAAAAATGCTTCAGATAACAATGCCAACCTGGCTTGTAGCCTATAACCAGTGCTATGATGTGTCGATCATCTTGATTTGGTGTTATTAATTTATTATACAGATTGGTTGTGTTGTTTCAATAAATTTTTTGGATCCTCATTCAGTTAATGTTTATAATTTGAATTATTTAGATTCTTCTTAATCTATAACTGGATGAAGGAGCCATAACTCATCCTTACTGAAAAAAGGTAACTTGTTATAAATGATTTATTTATTTCTATATAACCCTAAAATAATCATTATCATACAAAATTATATTCATGGATCCTTGTATTTAGAATACCTATGTTAAGGAAATCTCTGTATTTAACTATGAAAGTTATACTGTCTTTTGAGATAGTTCCCATATGTGTTTAAGGAAGGGCCTTATTGTAACAATAGTTCTTAATTCTTTAAGACCTAAATTACTAATGGAATACAAAATTCCTATTTAAGAGAACTAAGATAAAGGTACCTTAAAATCTCAAAACATGAAGAATATTATGTTAATCTAAAATTTTACTTTAACACATTAACTTCTCCTAACTTTCAGATTCCTTTTCTTTAGAAATGCTAAAAATATGTAGCTAATAACCTACTCAGAAGCACATCTCATATAACAATTACAGATAAGAAAATAAACGGAGAAGTATTTTTCTCTAACATATTTATAGATCTAGAATATCTAACATATTTAATCATTTCATTATATTTAATGAAAATAATTGAAATAAATATAGATTTAGAACTAAATATCATTTGAATTCGAATGATAGAAAGAAAGGGGACAAACAGCCATGGGAGATTGTTCCACCCAACCTTCTCCTGAACCATCCAAAGTAACTTGCTTAGGACCCCCAAGCCTGTTCACTAAACCACTAGGACGAATATCTCTCCCACACAGCAGACTTCTGTAACTTATCACTTAGTAGCAAAACTAACTCAGCAAATAACTTTAGTTACCCCCCCATCAAATTTTTTGAGTGCCTGACTTTTCAGTTTGCAGTAGTCACAAGGTTCATTCCCATCGAAATTCAAAACGAGTAGTGAGCCTTGCGCTCAATTTGATGGTTTATATAATATAGTGTAGGTCTTTGGGTTAGTTTTGTAATTCAATGAGCCACCTACTCAGTTCCCCCTCTGAGGGAACATGACCACCATTTTAGGGATTATGCTCCTACAATAGCTAGAAAGTGAAATGCTAGTTCCACCACTTGTCAACCTGCCTTCTACATCTCCTCCTTCCTCCTGGTGGGTCAATGAACACTCATTTAAAAGTCTCCCTGGTATAGGTGTCTCCCTTATTTAATTATTAAAATAAATAATTCATCAATTACAGTTATCCTTGACACACTTGGTCATAACCTTTACAATAAATTTAACATAATGTTTTTCTACAGTAAATAATAAATATTTATTTTCCATTTCGGGGTATGTGGCAGGAGACAACTTTTCAAGAGCCAAATTTAGAGTCATATTTCCAACATGGATGAAACTTAGATCATGATGAATCTTGTAGAAAAATAAAATGTAATTTTTCTACAAGATTAGCTTACTCCTGCATTGAAGTGTAGTGGACCAAAGGTAGTATCAAGTGACACATAGAAATCATCATCATTGCACCCAAGGGCCATTATTACAATCCACTATGAGGTTTTTGTAACTTCAACCACATATCTTATTTAATAAATAATAAATATCATTTAAAAGAATATTTAGATGTACTAGTCATTATCCTTATTATAAGTTTTCATCCTCGAGTAGTATTATGCATGAGCATGAATAAAAAAATGCATGACACTAACACACTAAAATTTCATTACCAAATAATATTTGTTATGAATATATACATATTTTAGATAATATCTAACTCAGTGGTATAGGTACATGGTGAAGTAGTGGTCAAATTTGAAGTGCTAGTTTTAATTTCAATTTGAAAGATGTATATTTAGCTAACCTTTTAATAATGAAATGTTATATAAATAATCCTACTTTAATAAAAAAAATGTCAATTAACTAAACTCTTCCTAAAAAATTATATCGAAATATTGTCATTGCAAATCTTTGCAATCTTAACAAAGTAAATTTTAACTATATGTTAAAAAAAATTCAATCAAATTTAATAAATAAACAAAATTTTCTTTCGAAATAGTTTTTTCCACCCAATTAATATTTTTGTAAAGTTTACATAAATAAATGCATAAAAAATAGCAAACATTTGTTTTCTTCGTCAAATAACTAATTAGCTTTGAGAGAGAAATCTCTTGGAAGAAATGGTGAAGCGAAAGTCTGAATTGGTTGAAGTAATATACATAGTAATCCAACCCATATATATTTTTTTTTAATTATTTATTTTTTACAAATTATTTCAGAAGTAACAATCCTTTGGTTCTTAAAATCAGTAATATATCATTTTTTATAGGAGATATATTGACTTGATGAGTATAATGTTATTATAGAAAATAGTTACCACTTCTTAATATGTAATACATTCACCTTATTTATAATTTATTATATATTTATTATATGGAAAGTTTTTTATAATTAAACCATCAAGAAATTGAAAAAAAAAACATAAATTGATTCAAATCAAAGTGTAGATATATGGAATATTGTTCCAAGTTTTAATACAATAAGTTTCTTAGAAATGTTGACCATCTTTATAAAAAAATAAGCAAGAATTTTGTAGTTTGAAAGTTTCAAAGAAACAAAATATTTTAAAATGCATAAAATGAAACAAAAGTTTAAATTTTCAAGAACTAAATTCTCACATTAATGAAAATTTGAAAACCACTCTCCCATTTGTCATTAAAGAGAATTTAATAATATGTGCAAGACTCTAAAAATTGGTTGGGAAAAAGGTGTTGCAAAGCTCCACCATAACTCCAAGAATATATCTAATAACAAGCAAGAAATCCCCCTATGCGAAAAATAGCTTATGAGTGAGATGTGAAGCCCACTAGGGTGAGCCTCTATCCCAATAGCCTTATCACAATGGGTTATTGTTTCAACCTATTAAAAAAAGAACAAAACAAGAATAATATTTCCACATTTATTTTGAAAAAGAGATATTGGATATTAATAATCACAATAGCCATGATCATTATAACATTAAAATACTCAAATTTGACTAAAATATCTCACTCAAATTATTATTGTATTGAACTAAGATAATAAAAAAAGTGCATCTACATCCATGTGTCACTACATTAAGAAATTCCTTAATAAAAATGGAAAATTAAAAACTTAGTCAACCATAATAATAATAGTAATTGATTATTATATCAAAATAAACTAACGCAAGTTAATTTTATCTGTGAATCTCTACCACCATTAAATCCCTTAAAATCTCGTGACATTAAATTCCTTAAAATATTTTATAGCTCTAAACATTTTCTAAAAAATCTATATAATTTTTTTTTTAATTTTGAATATCTTTTAAATTAAAACTAATTTTTGTCAATATTAATAACCACTATCACCAACATAGCATTGAAATAGACAAATTTAACTAACCATTTACATTCATAAAATTATTTTTTTGAATATCACCATAAAAATCCATTAAATTAATCAAATTTGACTAACCATTTACATTAAATTATTATTTTTAATATCCCAATGAAAATCCACTTAATACTTGTTTTAACATCTTAATGAAAATCTAGTTTCGTTTATGGTGGCTTATATGTTGAGGATCCAACCTCTTTGGAAAAATAAATTGATATTTTTTTTTAAATATAAAAAATAATGTTTAAATTTACATAATATATGTCTTTTAGGGTTTGAATTGATTTTTTTCTTTTCCAAACACAATTATAATTACCCAAATTTCAAATTTATTAAAAATAAAATCCATGGGAAAGTCTTACTATTTATGTCAAAGCCGAGCCTAAATTGATCATGGGTATACTCCACTTCGAGCTAGCCTTGCCTATGAAGACTTTTTTTTATACATAAGAGTCACCCATTACAGAAATGCATTAGGTTATTCTCACTCACACCATCTTTGTTATTTTGGAAGATTGAGGATGACGTTTAAAATTTTTCAAAGTATTTGGTGGAGCAACTTGAAGTTGTTCAATATTTTAGGTGTTATGTCAACGAAAATTGGAACAATGGAATGGAAGGAAGGAATGAAGGTGGAGACCCTAAGCGAAGACAAAGGATTTTTTCGGTGCATGGTTTGAGGGCATTGTGAAAGCCATTAGTTCAAGTAATGGGTCTGTATTTTTTGATATACAATACGATAAGTTTGCAACCCCACATCGAAATCCCTTGGCACAAAAGGTGCCCCTGGATAATATCAGACCCGTTCCACCATAGATGGATTTGCGTGTCCCTTACTTAGAAGGATTATTCGTAGAAGCCTATGACACATATTGCTAGTGGCATGGCTTTGTAGTAGGAAAGCTTGCAGAGAATGAAGAGCTTTGGCTGGTCTCCTTCCCCAACACTAAAATGTTCAAGTCATATCCAGTCTTGGCCTTTCGTCTCACTCCAAACTGAAGAGGAGGAGAAAAGTGGACTTTGGTCTCAAGGGTTTTATAGTATTATTGAAGGACTATTTTCTGGGTATCCCATGCAATATAAATATATCCTTCAAGAAGATATCGGCAATGTGTAATACCTTATAGGTCGATGTCATTGGAATGAAGTGTGTTGCTTTTGACTATTTGTCAACTACTACAAAGATAGAATCATTTCGTTTCATAATTTTCGGTGGACCAGTGATAAAATCCATACTAATGACCTCCCACTTCCGTTGTGGAATGGGTAACGACTGCAGCAATCCCAAAGGGTGTTGATGCTCAACTTTGACCAAGTGACATTCCTGACATTTTATGATAAACATCACAATGTCGGCCTTTAACTTAGGCCAGAAAAAAGTGTCTCTTCATGGAAGATATAATCATTTGATACCTCACGTGCCCTGAATAGGGTTCCTCATGAAATTCCATGAGGATGTTGGACAAAATGTCACCTCCTTCTAGAACATACAATCTCCCATTGGAAAATAGAAGTCCTAATTTGTCTACCTTGTATTATTTTTGTTGTTTAAACAACCTGTCCTCTTGGACTTTCTTGAGGATTTCTACATAGAAAGGGTCAACTTTGTTAGCCGTTCTAATCCTCTTATGCAAATCTGCATCAGTTTGACTTAAATTCACCTCATATATCGTATGAGTTCATTAAATCAAAGCATCAACAACCTTGTTCTCTTTTCCCTTAATATGCTTTAGCTCGAAATGGTATTCGCTAAGGAAAGCAAACCATCTGGATTGCCTTGCATTCAGATCTAGTTGATCGAATACATACTTTAGAATCATATTGTCTATCTTCAGAAGGAACTTCCTTCCCATGAGGTAATGCCTCCACATTTTCAAAGCGTGGATGATGGCTGCTAACTCAAGATTGTGCATGGAGTAGTTCTGCTCATTCTCTTTTAACTTTCGTGATTCATAAGAGATTGTGTGATCATTGTGCAAGAGGAATCCCCTAAGTCCTTCCTTTCTTGCATCCATTCAAATAATGAAATTCCCATCAGGATCCACAATTCATAGTATCGGTGCGATCATCAAAAGCTTCTTAAGCTTTCGAAAACTTTCCTCGCTCTTGGTCATCCATAAGAACTTATTTTCTTTCTTTCACAAAGCGGTCATGGGCCAAATGATTCTCGAGAAGTTCTTGATAAAGTTTTGATAATATCCAGCTAATCTCGAAAAGGACCTAATGTATGTAGCACTAGTAGGGGTAGGCCAATCCTCTATGGCTCTAATATTTTTCAGGTCCATAGCTATCCTTGTCTTAGAGATAATGTGACCTAAGTATTGTATCTATGGTTTGTAAAAATAACATTTACTAAACTTAACATAAAGTTGGTGTTCTCGTAACACTCATAGTACTATGCGAAGGTGTTCTTCTTGTTCCTCTTTATTTTTATAATAAAATAGGATGTCATCTATAAATACAAAAACAAACTTATCAAGATACTTACTGAATATATTGTTCATCATGAACATGAAGTTTGCGGGTGCATTGGTCAACCTGAACGACATCACTACAAACTTCTAATCCCCATACATTCTCCAAAAGGCGGTTTTGTGAATATCCTCATCGCAAATCTGTACCTGATGGTATCCGGATCGCATGTCAATCTTTGAAAATATTTTGGCTCTTCTTACCTGATCGAACAAGTCATCAATCCTAGGGAGTGGGTATTGAATCTTGATAGTCATTTTATTCAAGTGATGGTAATAGATGCACATATGCATTGTACCATCCTTTATCTTGACAAACAATATCGGTTCTCCCTAAGGGGACACACTTGGTTGGATATACCCCTTTTCTATCAACTCCTGCAATTGCATTTTGAGTTCCACCAACTCATGCGCACTCATTCGGCAAGGGGCTTTAAAAGATAGAACTGATCCTGGTGTTAGTTCGATGGAACATTCTAGGTCTCGTTTCAGAGGTAATCCAGGGATTTCCTTCGGAAACATGTCCTTGAATTCTACAAGGACAGGAAATTCTTCTATGCATTTTTCTTTCTGAGACTCTATGTCTCGGATGTTTACTGCGAACAAATTGCAGCCTTTCCTAATGCATTTCTTTTCTTGTAAGGCAGATATTTGTCTTACGAAAAATTTCTTAGGAATTCCCTTAGCCTTCACTTGGTTCCCTTGGTTGTCTGTACATAAGATTGACTTGTGTAAGCAATCAAGCATGATATGGTATTGTTCCAACCAGTTCATGTCGATAAGTATATGGTACGATATTAAGGGTAGGATATTTAGGTTTACCTTCATAGGAAAACCATTTAGGTTGCTATTTTTGGAACTTTCCATTTTGTACCAGTGGCTAACTAAACTAGCCAACGTTTATCATGTTTTATATTTCCTAGTTTGCATTCATCAACAATTTTAGGCAAAACATAGCTCAGGAAAGCGGCGGGGTCAATAAGTATTGAAATAGAAGTGTTCAAGATCTTACCTTATATCTCAACCATGGTAGCTTGATGGTCTACTTGTTGACCACCCAAAGATGCATAAATCCGCATGGTTCCACCTATGTCCTCTATGGTCGGTTCTTCTTGTAAGTTGTGCAAGACCCCATTCGTCTTCTTTTTACAATCTCAAGCATAATGAGGTCAGTTGCACTTCGAACACTTGATCTATATCGGGGTAGCATTGGCTCCTGTGGCTGCTATTGGCTTGTTAGCATTTAGATCCGGTACGTATGGTTTCATACCTGATTTGTTGAAGTTCTTGTTCATTGGAAAACTGTTGTTTTGATTCCTGTACCGGTGTGGGTTAAACCCTGGTTTGCAGTTATTAGATAATTTATTAGACACATCTCTGTTTTTGTTCATGTTCTCTTACCTTAGTTTTCCATGGTCATAGAAGAGCCTAACTTTGTGTAATGTTGTGTCAAAGGTTTTAGGCATGTCGAGCTCAATCCTTTCCCGAAATGTGGGAGGAAGACATCCTAAAAATTGCTGGATTTTTACCTTTTTGTCCTTGATGTATGGTACATAATGTAATAGATATAGAAATATGTTAATAAAAGCATCCATAGTTATGGAACCCATACGTAGTTTATGAAACTCTTTTACTTTTCTGTCGAAGAATATTTCTCACATATATTTTTCTTGAAATATTTTGCGGAAGTTACTACAGTGTATCTCCCTTAGCTCATCTTTCTTTGGTGTGTTTCAAATCTCTCCACCATCTTGCTGCTTTTCCATTTAAGTTATAAATGGAAATCCGAGCCTTCATCTCACTTGAGTAGTTATGAACTCGAAAATATTTGCTCATACTAAATATCCATTCTTCAGCTTTATCTCTCATGTTTACTTCACCTTCATAACTTGGGGCTCTTATTTTTCTAAAGTCCCCCTATAGGTTATCATCATTTCTTTGTCTCTTCCTACATGGAGAAAGAGAGTCATCACTAAAAGGGATGTGATGATATCAATATGGATCTTCACGAGTACGTTCCTCTTTTTATTCTTCCCTTGGGATGCTGGCCCATTTATGGTAAGGTTCCCTTTTTGACTTGTTTGTGGAATGAGTGGGTTTCCCCTGTGGGCCTCCTCCTGTCATATTTCTCAGTAATGCTTCATTTATGGCTTGTTGTTCCTTTCTCTCATTCAGACTATATTCTCTAAAATTGTACAATTCTTCTTGAAGAGTGTGTATGGTCTTCAAAATATCAGAATTCAATTCCACCACCATTTCTACTTTTTGGGTGGGGGTGTCCATCTTCCCTTGCCGGTTGTCGTCTTATTTAGTGTTCATGATCTGAACCGTTCTGTAAAAATTTCTTGTAAATTGTAAATTTTAAATCAAACAAAAAAATTATCTTAGTGTTTGGTACACCCATTGGTATCTTAGTGTTCAAACTGGGCTCTAATACCACTTGTAATGTCCCTAAAAAATTGAAAATTAAAATAAATAAATTAGTAGGCTAGTTAAACACAACCTAATCAAGACATTATTTAAACTTGTGGAATATGTCATACTCTATCATACTCCTGAATTGTCATAAGTTGTTCTTATGTCTTACTACCCTACTTCAGTTATAACTATTACTATGTATACTATTTGTGCTTATGATGTCGTAATGTTTATTACTATGTGATTCTTATGGTTACACTTTGTTGTGTGTGTTAGATGCTTTGATTATGTACATCATTATTATTTTACATGTACTTACGTTGTATACCTGATTCTAACTTAACTTTGTTTCTGGAATCAAAGTGGGTGAGGTGGTGGGACTAGTTCTCCCATGTAATTGCCTAAGAGGTAAAAGTCTCTACTTGTCTAGTGGCTTACAAAGTTCTATTGAACTAAGGAACTTCTCCAAATTTATGTGTAGATTATACTTAACAATGGAAACTTGTTACAGAGTACTTGGACGTTTGAGTATTAGTAGTCATACTTGCAGCTAGTGACAAGTACTCGTTGATATTATCGTTCTTACAGTCTTTGCATGACAATTTAGGTCACTATCCTACCTATTAAATGTATGACATTGATTTGTTTCTAAATGATGTTTATTATTCATTATGTAATACTTATAAACTATTCATATCTTAACCTATTTATATTACATGTTTATTTTATTTAAAGTACTAACATTAATTGTTACTCCTAAAAGGTTTATAACTTGGGTTTAAGACCAATTCTTGGTTTTATAAAGAACAAATTTATCATGGCATATCTCATATTCCATGGGCATAGGATTGGAGCCTAAAGAGCTCGATGAGCATTGGTTCTAAGTCTTAGAGCCTAAGGTTATGCAATATATATAGCACTTGTGCCTTATATTAATCTTTCGGTGGTGAATATATCATAGTTTTAAACTATGTGCAAGGGGTTTAAGACTTTGCGTACCAAGGAGGCATTCGATAATGCAACGCATGAGAACTATATAGAAGTGGGTTTGCATTTTCATAATGGGAAATAGGTTGGTGCCATTAATGTGCATTGGAGTGTGTGGCAACCCATACTTATGGCTTGGCTGACGATGGGCTTGGTCATTTTGCAGCTCACTTCTTACCCTTTGTTCCTGGGTAGTATGGTGAATGCAACTTCCATTTGGATGACGGGTATGGAAATCATTGTGGTTTTTACAACATTCGTTGTTTGTTGGTAGCTTAGTCCATGAAATCATACTTCTCATTATCATGTCTTGTTGTGGTTGCAGGTTACAAGGATGCCAAGAAGAGGCATGGTTTGTAGCTTTGCAAACAAGTCATGGCTAGGCCATTCTTACAGTAAGCATGTTAACAAGTTTACACTTGTCCTCTCTTGGCTTTCATGGTTGAGACTGAAATTTATCTCGTGTTGGTTGGGGTTTTCATGAGTTTTGGTTCCAAATGATGCGCTTTTTTGGGGGGGTTTGACAGTTGGGTTTTTTATGGCTTTCGGGCCTAAGTTTTAATGTAATGGAATGAACGATGGTTTTAGCCATGAAGATAAACTTGTCTCCTTTGACAGTATCTGCGTGTAATTTGTAATTTTGTCATTTTTTAATTTATATTATGTAAACATCGGTAGCACCATTTCTTGTAATGGTGCAATGGCTAGAGGAATGACTACGTATCTTGACTTTGGTTTTCAATTATTGTGTATAAGAATTTTTACTACGTTGATGTTTAATACACTGTAGCGTTTCATTCTATGGTTATTGTTTATGTGTTTTTATGTGGCATTCACCTACAATGATTGTATTAGATATTTGGATGAACTAAATAGTCAGCGTTGAAGGCTTTTGGGGCCACACCGTGAATGGCGTTGGCACCCACCATTGTGGTTGTGATAATGAATAGATTCAGACTTACAGTTGGTGCTTTTAATGTGTCAATGAAATGTTAAAGAAGGCCATGGGTGTAAATCCTATGTGGAAAATCGTTGATGTGAGTAATTCTTTGACAGGGAATAAAATAGTTCATTTAGTTTACTGTGGAGTTTATTTATGGGTCGTGGCCATGGATTTACAGCATAAGGATTTGCAAAGGTCTTACAACCACGGTGTAATGATTTTAATTTGGGTTTACAACGTCTGTGTATTTGATACACCATGGCTTTATAAAATATTTAGGGCCCTACAGGAGTTGACCCTGGGTCATTTACAATGTTGAGGGTTTATTATTTGCAAGGGTTGTGATTCTTATTATGCATAATTATAATGTTTTAAATGGATTGAATTTGCATATTTATGCCAAGGTTTATAAAGTTGGTAATGGTATTATTGTTTATGATTTCATAAAAAGTACTAGTATAATTATTTATAAATCGTGGACCATATAGGGTTTCGATTTACTTGGTCTCTTAATTAGTTTTAAGGTAATGCTTAGTTAATGGAAAATATTTCGTGAATGGAAGGAGGTTTATTTGTACATACCTTGAAAGGTCTTCGCTGATTCTTAACATAGATTTAGTATGGGATATTCATAATTTGTATTAAGTCGTAATAAATGTGTTGGTAGCTTGGATTTATATTTCTATTTAATAACTATTAATATATATATATATATATATACCAATAGTATACTATTTAGTTTATTGTTTATTATAATTAGATAATGCTAATCTAGGTTTTAATTGGAGCTTTAGATCTGAACTAGTAATTAATTAAACATGGCTCTATTGACAAATGAAATTGTCAATAGAGTATGGAGGCCCAAGAACAACTATGTAATATCTCTTAAATAAAACCTAGATTGTAGGAAGCACATTTTGAAATAGTAAAATGTAATACATAAGTAAAACTAAAGTGTAAAACCCTTGATGGATAATTTCTACATGAATTAAATTTACAGAAGGGAACTAGATGAACAATCCCTTGATAATTCTAGCATAGGAAATAAATTACAGCCTAGGGTTATAATTTAAAATGTAAACCCTAGAAGATTTAAAATAGAAAACAATCACATAGGTTTAGAATCTATTATGTAATCATTTGCCTAGTTTATCGATCATTTATTCTAGAAAATGAATTAAGTAGTCTAGGATCTCATACCTGTAAATTTAAGCTTCTTTAATGGTTGGAACCTACACACTCAAATCATGAATATTAACAATTCATAGGGAGATATTACATATGTATTAGATAACGGAATCTCTTGGGAATTACCATGTTCCACGCAACCATGACCCAGAATCATTCCTGGTTTCAATCTGGATTCACCCGAGCTGGTTCTAACATGCAAGTAGCTTATAGAACTAGTAAGGTGAGGTTGTCCTAGTTTTGTATATCAGGACTCAATTAGTTCTCCTTCTTCCTCTTAAGGAAATGTTCTCCAAGAGCTAGCTCTTAAGAAATTAGCAGGCAGAATAATGACTCCAAAAAGATAGATGAATTCCCCAAGCCTTTCCTTGGCTTGAGACTTTATAGATAGGCTTTTGAGTCAAGGGGGCAGTTAAATCAATAATTGCTTCATTTCTTGATTTAACCCTTTTCATTTAATTTAGTACTTTTAATATTTAACTTAGGAACTTTTAGCTAGTTCCTAATTTGACTTTTATAGGTATTATACTATTTAATTTTTATTTTAGTAATAGTAGTAACACATGGAACTTTTCCTTCTTTCTCATATTATTAATATTATTACTATATTTAATCTTTATACATACCATGTATAAAATACATAATAATATAGCATTTGTTAACATTTGTCTTGGGGCATCACATATTGTGATCCTTAGACTTATGACACTTATGTTAAGCTATATAGTGGGGGACTTTATGTACAAAATTTGGGTCCTTAAAACACAAGATTTGACTACATGGGTAAATATTGAAACCGTATCAGTGAATTCAATTAACGAAGGACAAGAACTAAAGTCATCCACATGTAGGCCATGTGATCACAATGAAATGTCTAGCTGGAAGGTAAAGGGAAGGGTGTCAAACACTAGGCTCTTAATGTGTCTAGGTGTTTGTGTAAGTTATTTTGAAGGAGTTTTTGAATTTGGTTGCACTTTCAGTCTCGCACTCAGTCTCTGGGTTTTTAACCTTGTTATTCCATTGTGATTGAACAAAGAGGGAGAGGTCGTTAACCATGGCCCTCAACTCCATCTAAACTTGTCCTTGTTTGCACAATACTGCGATGGAGCACGTGAACTTTGTTCAGTTTCCTACTGGGTATCTCTGGATGGAGTGAAAATGCCAAGAAGGTAAAAAAATAGGTCACTTGCATTCTCAATAAGGGTTCTTTACAAATAGATTTAAAAAAAGGAAAACTTTTGTGTAACCTTCGGTAACCTCAATGTTCAAAATAAATCTCTGCAATGAGGGTGTGGCCCAATCACTCACCAAGAAGACCTTCTTTTTAACAAGTAAGCATCATGTCTTTACCTTGCGTGGCTAGGTGGAACCAACCGTGGTCTTATGAATGTGTATAATGTTGGGGTTTCAACACTCAGCCGGTTGGTTGATAAGAAAGTGATACACATGCTTTGGTATAATGTAGACTTGACGAAGTGAAAGGATTCATTCATATTCTATGGAGTCTTAGACGACTGTACCAATTTTGGAAATTATGTTGTAACTGCATTTTAGTTATGTTACTTATGTTGATATTGTACTGTTCTTTTCTCTTCATCCTGTGAGGGTTTTCATACTATAACCTATTTTACTTAAATATATAATTGACTATGTCAAGTTTTGGCAAAGTAAGAGGGTTTTCATTAATTGTGGAGTCTTAATGACAATGCCACTTCTTGAAGTACTAATAGTGTATCTTTGTTTCAATTATGCGATTGCTTTTGAGATTGAGACAAGGTTTGATTGAAAATAGTCTATGACTGTCTCTGCGATTATTCCTTTGATATTTAATGTCCTATGAGAGCTTGCATGTTGCTATGCTTTAACAATAATTTTGTTTATCCAATGCGACTGTGTATTTTTTGTTAATGGATGTGATTTTAAGAGAAATTTTAGTCTTGTTGGAATTTGTAGTAATTTGGGAAAAAAATAATTCCATGAGGTTCTTACTGTCTATATTTTTCTCTGGGCTAAGACGCCACTATCACATCCTTTATTACTATTTTTGACAATATAATAGTTATACCAATGAGAATACATTTGAGGGCTTATATAAAACCTTTGTTTTTCTTTTAACAAAATGGATGTTTTCTTTTTTAAGTTGCAATTTGTTCGATATATCATATTTCCAACAAGATACAGGATTTGTAATGATTTTATAGTTAAGTCGTCATGTAGTTGTAAAACATACAAAGCTATTTCTCTCTTCAGTAAATATACAAGCCCTAGAGTTTTAGCCATGAGGTTTTTACCTTGTAAAGTAAACCTTTTAGACAAGATCTATAATGCATCTGTTAAGGTTTAAATATTGTTTAGATAGACCTCTTGCAATGGTTTTAGAGACACTCCATAAGGGCTTATTTATTCCCTGCGTAATACTTATCGTAGTTAAAATCTTCTTGAGAAAGGGTAATCACTACATCGATTTTATTATTGGTTTGATTGGATTACAGTTTGTAGACTATACTATCATTTCGTAAGTTTTTACATTTTTATAATTTTGTACTTAAGATATGTACACTCATACGATAATGCCATGTAACCCCTTTTTTATAGAAATATTTTCTTCTTGGTTTTCTCTGTTAATTAGTTTTCTTTTACAGCTTATAAGTATTGATGATATTGTAGCCGAGAGGCCCTTATTTTACTCCTATAGCTTTTAAAAGAGGCCATAGGGTTTTTTATAAAATTATAATATTTTTTTCAAAAACAAAAAAAATATTACGCCCGAAGGTTGTTTGTAATTTTTCTTCTGTAAGAAAAATGCTTCAGATAACAATGCCAACCTGGCCTGTAGCCTGTAACCAACGCTACATTCTACTGATCATATTGATTTGGTGTTATTAATTTGTTATACAGATTGGTTGTTTTCTTTCGATAAATTTTTTGGATCCTCATTCAGTTAATGTTTATAATTTGAATTATTTAGATTCTTCTTAACTGAATCTATAACCGGATGAAGGAGCCATAACTCATCCTTACTGAAAAATAAAAACTTATTATAAATGATTTATTTATTTCTGTATAACCCTAAAATAATCATTATCTTACAAAACTATATTCATGGATCCTTGTATTTAGAATACCTATGTTAAGGAAATCCCAGTATTTAATTATGAAAGTTATACTATCTTTTGAGATAGTTCCCATATGTGCTTAACGAAGCTCCTTATTGTAACAATAGTTGTTAATTCTTTAAGACCTAAATTACTAATGGAATACAAAATTCCCATTTAAGAGAATTGAGATAAAGGTACCTTAAAATCTCAAAACATGAAGAATATTATGTTAATCTAAAATTTTACTTTAACACATTAACTTCTCCTCACTTTTAGATTCCTTTTCTTTAGAAATGTTAAAAATCTGTAGCTGATAACCTACTCATAAGCACATCTCAGATAAGAATTACAGATAAGAAAATAAATGGAGGAAGTATTTTTGTCTAACATATTTATAGATCCATAATATCTAACATATTTAATCATTTCATTATATTTACTGAAAATAATTCAACTAAATATAGATTTAGAACTAAATATCATTTGAATTTGGATGATAGGAAGAAAGGGGACAAAAAGCCCTGGGAGATTGTTCCACCCAACCTTCACCTGAAGCAGCCAAAGTAACTTGCTTAGGACCCCCAAGCCTATTCACTAAACCACTAGGATGAATATCTCTCCCACACAGCAGACTTCTATAACTTAGTACTGAGTAGTAGAATTAACTCAGCAAATAACTTTAGTTACCCCCTCATCAAATTCTTTGAGTGCCTGACTTTTCAGTTTGTAGTAGTCACAAGGTCCATTCCCATCGAAATTCAAAATGAGTAGTGAGCCTTGTGCTCAATTTGATGGTTTATATAATATTGCCTAGGTCTTTGGGATGGTTTTGGAATTAAATGAGCCACCTACTTAGTTCTCCCTCTAAGGGAACATGACTACTGTTTTAGGGATTATGCTTCTACAACAGCTAGAAAGTGAAATGCTAGTTTCGCCACTTGTCAACATGCCTTCTACATCTACTCCTTCCTCCTAGTGCGTCAATGAACACTCATTTAAAAGTCTCCCTGGTATAGGTGTCTCCTTTATTTAATTATTAAAATAAATAATTCTTCAATTACAGTTATCCTTGACACACTAGGTCATAGCCTTTACAATAAATTTAACATAATGTTTTTCTGTAGTAAATAATAAATATTTATTTTTCATTTCGGGGTATGTGGAAAGAGACAACTTTTCAAGAGCCAAATTTAGAGTGATATTCCCAACATGGATGAAACTTAGATCATGATGAATCTTGTAGAAAAATAAAACATAATTTTTCTACAAGATTAGCTTACTCCTACATTGAAGTGTAGTGGACCAAAGGTAGTATCAAGTGACACATAGAAATCATCATCATCACACCCAAGGGCCCTTATTACAATCCACTATGAGGTTTTTGTAACTTCAACCACATATCTTATTTAAAAAATAATAAATATCATTTAAAAAAATATTTAGATGTGCTAGTCATTATCCTTATTATAAGTTTTCATCCTGGAGTAGTATTATGCATGAGTATGAATAAAAAAATACATGACACTAACACACTAAAATTTCATTACCAAATAATATTTGTTATGAATATATACATATTTTAGATAATATCTAACTTAGTGGTATAGGTACATGGTGAAGTAGAGGTCAAATTTGAAGTGCTAGTCTTAATTTCAATTTGAAAGATGTATATTTAGCTAACCTTTTAATGATGAAATGTTATATAAATAATCGTACTTTAATAAAATGATGTCAATTAACTAAACTCTTCCTAAAAAATGATATCAAAATATTGTCATTGCAAATCTTTACAATCTTAACAAAGTAAATTTTAACTATATGTTAAAAAAAATCTATCAAATTTAATAAATAAACAAAATTTTCTTTCGAAATAGTTGTTTCCAGCCAATTAATCTTTTTCTAAAGTTCACATAAATAAATGCATAAAAAATAGCAAACATTTGTTTTCTTCGTCAAATAACTAATTAGCATTGAGAGAGAAATATCTTTGAAGAAATGGTGGAGCGGAAGTGTGAATTGGTTGAAGTAACATACATAGTAATCCAACCCATATATTTATTTTTTTAATTATTTATTTTTTACAAATGATTTCATAAGTAACAATCCTTTGGTTCTAAAAATCAGTAATATATCACTTTTTTATAGGAGATATATTGACTTGATGAGTATAATGTTATTATAGAAAATAGTTACTACTTCTTAATACGTAATACATTCACATTATTTATTATTTATTATATGGGAAGCTTTTTAAAACTAAACCATCAAGAAATTGAAAAAAAAACATAAATTGATTCAAATCAAAGTGTAGATATATGGAATATTGTTCCAAGTTTTAATACAATAAGTTTCTATGAAACATTAAGGATAGATTTATAGAAATGTTGACCATCTTTATAAAAAAATAATCAAGAATTTTGTAGTTTGAAAGTTCCAAAGAAACAAAATATTTTAAAATGCATAAAATCAAACAAAAGTTTAATTTTTCAACAACTAAATTCTCACATTAATGAAATTTTGAAAACCACTCTCCCATTTGTCATTAAAGATAAGTTAATAATATGTGCAAGACTCTAAAAATTGGTTGGGAAAAATGTGTTGCAAAGCTCCACCATAACTCCAAGAATATATCTAATAATAAGCAAGCAATCCCCCTACGGGAAAAATAGCTTATGAGTGAGATGTGAAGCCCACTAGGGTGAGCCTCTATCCCAATAGCCTTATCACAATGGTTTATTGTTTCAACCTATAAAAAAAAGAACAAAACAAGAATAATATTTTCCACATTTATTTTGAAAAAGAGATATTGGACATTAATAATCACAATCACCATGATCACTATAACATTAAAATACTCAAATTTGACTAAAATATCTCACTCAAATTATTATTGTATTGAACTAAGATAAAAAAAAAGTGCATCTACATCCATGTGTCACTACATTAAGAAATTCCTCAATAAAAATGGAAAATTAAAAACTTCGTCAACCATAATAATAATACTAATTGATTATTATATCAAAATAAACTAACATAAATTAATTTTATTTATGAATCTCTACCACCATTAAATCCCTTAAAATCTGGTGACATTAAATTCCTTAACATATTTTATAGCTCTAAACATTTTCTAAAAAATCTGTATAACTTTTCTTAATTTTAAATATCTTTTAAATTAAAACTAATTTTTATCAATATTAATAACCACTATCACCAACATAGCATTGAAATAGACAAATTTAACTAAGCATTTACATTCATAAAATTATTTTTTTGAATATCCCCATGAAAATCCATTAAAATAATCAAATTTGACTAAACATTTACATTAAATTATTATTTTTAATATCCCAAAGAAAATCCACTTAATAGTTGTTTTAACATCTTAATGAAAATCTACTTTCGGTTATGGTGGCTTATATGTTGAGGATTCAGCCTCTTTGGAAAAATAAATTGATATTTTTTTTAAAATATAAAAAAATAATGTTTATATTTACATAATATGCGTCTTTTAAGTTTTGAATTGATTTTTTTTCTTTTCCAAACACAATTATAATTACCCAAATTTCAAATTTATTAAAAAGAAAATCCATGGGAAAGTCTTACTATTTATGTCAAAGCCGAGCCTAAACTAATCATGGGTATACTCCACTTCCAACTAGCCTTCCCTATGAAGATTTTTTTTATATATAAGAGTAACCCATTAGAGAAATGCCTTAGGTTAATGTGAGTCACACCATCTTTGTTATTTTGGAAGATTGAGGGTGACGTTTAAAATTTTTCAAAGTATTTGGTGGAGCAACTTGAAGTTGTTCAGGATTTTAGGTGTTATGTCAAAGAAAATTAGAACAATGGAATGGAAGGAAGGAATGAAGGTGGAGACCCTAAGCGAAGACAAAAGATTTTCTGGTGCATGGTTTGAGGACATTGTGAAAGTCATTAGTTCAAGTAATGGGTCTGTATTTTTTGATATACAATACGATAAGTTTGTAGCCCCAGATCGAAATCCCTTGGCAGAAAAGGTGCCCCTTGATAATATCAGACCCGTTCCACCACAGACGGAATTGCCTGTCCCTTACTTAGAAGGATTTTTCCTAGAAGCCTATGACACAGATTACTAGTGGCGTGGCTTCGTAGTAGGAAAGCTTGCAGAGAATCAAGAGCTTTGGCTGGTCTCCTTCCCCGACACTAAAACTTTCAAGTCATATCCAGTCTCGGACTTCTGTCTCACTCAAAACTGGAGAGGAGGAGAAAAGTGGAATTTTCTGTCAAGGGTTTTATAGTATTATTGAAGGACTATTTTCTAGGTATCCCATGCAATATAAATATATCCTTCAAGAAGATATCGGCAATGTGTACTGCCTTATAGGTCAATGTCATTGGAATGAAGTGTGTTGCTTTTGACAATTTGTCAACTACTACAAAGATAGAGTCATTTTGTTTCTTAATTTTCGGTGGACCGGTGATAAAATCCATACTAATGACCTCCCATTTCCATTCTAGAATGGGTAACGGGTGCAGCAATCCCAAAGGGTGTTGATGCTTAGCTTTGAACAAGTGACATTCCTGACATTTTGCGATAAACATCACAATGTCAGCCTTTAACTTAGACCAGAAAAAGTGTCTCTTGATGGTGGATCTAATCATTTGATATCTCAGGTGCCTTGAGTAGGGTGCCTGATGAAATTCCATGAGGATGTTGGACAGAATGTCGCCTCCTTCTCGAACGTACAATCTCTCATTGGAAAATAGAATCCCTAATTTGTCTACCTTGTATTCTTTTTGTTGTTGAAACAACCTATCCTCTTGGAATTTCTTGAGGATTTATACATAGAAAGGGTCAACTTTGTTGGCCGTTATAATCCTCTCATGCAAATCTACATCGGTTTGACTTAAAGTCACCTCATATATCATATGAGTTCGTCGAATCAAAGCATCAACAACCTTGTTCTCTTTTCCCGAAATATGCTTTAGCTCGAAATGGTATTTGCTAAGAAAAGCAAACCATTTGGCTTGCCTTGCATTCAAATTTGGTTGATCGAATACATACTTCAGACTCATATTGTCTATCTTCAGAAGGAACTTCCTTCCCATGAGGTAGTGCCTCCACACTTTCAAACCGTGGATGATGGCTGCTAACTCAAGATTTTGCATGGAGTAGTTCTGCTCATTCTCTTTTAACTTTCGTGATTCATAACAGATCGCGTGATCATTGTGGAAGAGGAATCCTCTAAGTCCTTCCTTTCTTGCATTTGTTCAAATAATGAAATCCCCATCAGGATCCGCAATTCGTAGTATCGGTGCGGTCCTCAAAAGCTTGTTAATATTTTGAAAACTTTCCTCACTCTTAGTCATCCATAAGAACTTATTTGCTTTCTTTTGCAAAGCGGTCATGGGGAAAATGATTCTCGAGAAGTTCTCAATGAAATTTCAATAATATCCGACTAATATCAAAAAGGACCTAATGTCTGTAACACTAGTAGGGGTAGGCCAATCCTCTAGGGCTCTAATATTTTTTGGGTCCATAGCTATCCTTGGCTCAGAGATAATGTGACCTAAGTATTGTATCTGTGGTTTGTAAAAATAACATTTACTAAACTTATCATAAATCAGTTGTTCTCGTAACACTCATAGTACTATGCGAAGGTATTCTTCTTGTTCCTCTTTATTTTTATAATAACATAGGATGTCATCTATAAAGACAAGAACAAACTTATCAAGATACTTACTGAATATAATTTTCATCATGCACATGAAGTTTGCGGGTGCATTGGTCAACCCGAACGCCATCACTACAAACTTGTAGTGCCAATACCTTCTCTGAAAGGAGGTTTTGTGAATATCCTCATCATGAATTTGTACCTGATGGTATCCAGATCGCACGTCAATCTTTTAAAATATTTTGGCTCCTCTTACCTGATCGAACAAGTCATCAATCCTAGGCAGTGGGTATCGAATCTTGATAGTCATTTTCTTCAAGTGATGGTAATAGATGCACATCTACATTGTACCATCCTTTTTCTTGACAAACAATATCGGTTCTCCCTAAGGGGACACACTTGGTTGGATATACCCTTTTTCTATCAACTCTTGCAATTGCATTTTAAATTCCACCAACTCAGGTGCACTCATTCGGTAAGGGGCTTTGGAAGCTGGAACTGAATCTTGTGTCAGTTCGATGGAACATTCTAGGTCTCATTTCAAAGGTAATCTGGGGACTTCCTTGGGAAACATGTCCTTGAATTCTACAAGAATAGGAAAGTCTTCTATGCGTTGTTCTTTTTGAGACTCGATGTCTTGGATGTTTACTGCGAACAAATTGCAGCCTTTCCTAATGCATTTCTTTGCTTGTAAGGCAGATATTTGTCTTACAAAAACTTTCTTAGGAATTCCCTAAACGTTCACTTGGTTCCCTTGGCTATCTATACATAATATTGACTTGTGTAAGCAATCAAGCATGATATGGTATTGTTCCAACCAGTTCATGCCATTAAGTATATGGTACGATATTAAGGGTAGGATATCTAGGTTTACCTTCATAGGAAAACCATTTAGGTTTACTTCAAAATCTTTTACTATTTTTGAAACTTTCCATTTTGTACTAGTGGCTAACTAAACTAGCCAAGGTTTATCATGTTTTACTTTTCCTAGTTTGCATTCATCAACAATTTTAGGCGAAACATAGCTCAGGAAAGCTGTGGGGTCAATAAGTATTGAAATAGAAGTGTTCAAGATCTTACCTTATATCTAAACCATGGTAGCTTGATGGTCTGCTTGTCGACCATCCAAAGCTGCATAAATCCGCAGGGTTCCACCTATGTCCTCTATGGTTGGTTCTTCTTGTAAGTTGTGCAAGACCCCATTAGTCTTATTTTTACAATCTCAAGCATAATGAGGTCTATTGCACTTCCAACACTTGATCTGTATCGGGGTAGCATTGGCTCCCCCGGCTACTATTGGCTTGTTAGCATTTAGATCTAGTACGTATGGTTTCATACCTGATTTGTTGAAGTTCTTGTTCATTGGAAAACTGTTGTTTTGTTTCCTGTATGGGGGTGGGTTAAACCCTGGTTTGCGGTTATTAGATTATATATTAGACCTGTCTCTATTTTTGTTCATGTTCTCTTACCTTAGTTGTCCATGTTCATAGTAAATCCTAACTTTGTGTAATGTGGTGTCCAAGGTTTTAGGCATGTTGAACTCAATCCTTTCCTAAAATGTGGGAGGAAGACATCCTAAAAATTGCTGGATTTTTACCTTTTCATCCTTGAAGTATGGTACATAATGTAACAGATATAGAAATCTGTTAATAAAAGCGTCCATAGTGATGGAACCCATACGTAGTTCGTGAAACTCTTTTACTTTTCTGTCAAAGAATCTTTCTGACATATATTTTTCTTGAAATATTTTGCGGAAGTAACTCCAACATATCTCCCTTAGCTCATCATTATTGGTGTGTTTCAAATCTCTCAACCATCTTGTTACTTTTCCATATATGTTATAAATGGAAATCCGAGCCTTCATCTCGCTTGAGTAGTTATGAACTCGAAAATATTTTCTCATACTAAATATCCATTCTTCAGCTTTATCTCTTTTGTTTACTTCACCTTCATAACTTGGAGCTCTTATTTTTCTAAACCCCCCTGTAGGTTATCATCATTTCTTTCTCTCTTCTTGCATGGAGAAAGAGAGTCATCACTAAAAGAAATGTGATGATATCCTTCTGGATCTTCAGGGGTACGTTCCTATTTTTATTCTTCCCTTGGGTTGCTGGCTTGTTTATGGTAAGGTTCCCTTTTTGACTTGTTTGTGGAATGAGTGGGTTTCCCTTGCGAGCCTCCTCCTGTCATATTTCTCAGTACTGCTTCATTTATGGCTTATTGTTCCTTTCTCTCATTCAGACTATCTTCTCTGAAATTGTGCAATTCTTCTTCAAGACTGTGTATGGTCTTCAAAACATCAGAATTCAATTCCACCACCATTTCTACTTCCTGGGTGGGGGTGTCCATCTTCCCTTGTCGTTTGTCGTCTTCTTTAGTTTTCATGATCTGAACTGTTCTGTAAAAATTTCTTGTAAATTGTAAATTTTAAATCAAATGAAAAAATTATCCTAGTGTTTGGTATGCACATTGGTATCTTAGTGTTGAAACTGGGCTCTAATACCACTTGTAATGTCCTTGGAAACTTGAAAAAAATAAAAAATAGTAGGCTAGTTAAGCACAACCTAATCAAGACATTATTTAAACTTGTGGAATATGTCGTACTCTATCGTACTGCAGAATTGTTGTAAGTTGTTCTTATGTCTTACTCCCCTACTTCGGTTATAATTATTACTATGTATATTGTTTGTGCTTATGATGTCGTAATGTTGATTACTATGTGATTCTTATGGTTACTTTTTGTTGTGTGTGTTTGATGCTTTGATTATGTACATCATTATTATTTTACATGTACTTACGTTGTATACTTGATTCTAACTTAACTTTGTTTCTGGAATCAAAGTGGGTGAGGTGGCAGGACTAGTTCTCCCATGTAACTACCTAAGAGGTAAAAGTCTCTACTTCTCTAGTGGCTTAAATAGTTCTGTTGAACTAAGGAACTTCTCCAAATTTATGTGCAGATTATACTTAATGACGGAAACTTGTTACGGAGGACTTGGACATTTGAGTATTAGTAGTTGTACTTGCAGCTAGTGACAAGTACTTGTTGATATTATCATTCTTACAGTCTTTGCATGACAATTTAGGTCACTCCCCTAACTATTAAATGTATAACATTGACTTGTTTCTAAATGACATTTATTATTCATTATCTAATACTTATAAACTGTTCATATATTAAGCTATTTGTATTACATGTTTATTTTATTTAAAGTACTAACATTAATTTTTACTCCTAAAAGGTTTATAACTTGGGTTAAAGACCAATTCTTGGTTTTATAAATAACAAATTTACCATGGCATATCTCATATTCCATGGGCATAGGATTGGAGCCTAAGGAGCTCGATGAGCATTGGTTCTAAGTCTTAGAGCCTAAGGTTATGTGATACATATAGCACTTGTGCCTTATCTTAATCTTTCGGTGGTGAATATATCATAGTTTTAAACTATGTGCAAGGGGTTTAAGACTTTGCATACCATGGAGGCATTTGATAATGCAAGACATGAGAACTATATGGAAGTGGGTTTACATTTTCATAATGGCCAATAGGTTGGTGTCATTAATGTGCATTGGAGTGTGTGGCAACCCATACCTAGGGCTTGGCTCACAATGGGCTTGGTCATTTTGCAGCTCACTTCTTACCCTTTGTTCCTGCATAGTATGGTGAATGCAACTTCCATTTGGATGACAGGTATGGAAATCATTGTGGTTTTTACAACATTCGTTGTTTGTTGGTAGCTTAGTCCATGAATTCATACTTCTCATTATCATGTCTTGTCGTGGTTGTAGGTTACAAGGATGCCAAGAAGAAGCATGGTTCGTAGCTTTGCAAACAAGTCGTGGCAAGGCCATTCTTATAGTAAGGCTGTTAACAAGTTTACCCTTGTCCTCTCTTGGCTTTCATGGTTGAGACTGAGATTTATCTCATGTTGGTTGGGGTTTTCATGAGTTCTGGTTCCAAACAATGCGCTTTTTTGGGAGGGTTTGACAGTTGGGTTTTTTATGGCTTTCGGGCCTAAGTTTAAATGTAATGGAATGTAATTTAAATGACGGTTTTATCCGTGAAGATAAACTTGGCTCCTTTGACAGGATCTTCATGTAATTTGTAAATTTGTCATTTTTTTATTTATATTATGTAAATAGTGGTAGCACCATTGCTTGCAATGGTGCAATGGCCAGAGGAACGACTACGTATCTTGATTTTGGTTTTCAATTACTGTGTATAAGAATTTTTACTACGTTGATGTTTAATACACTGTAGCATTTTATTATATGGTTATTGTTTATGTGTTTTTATGTGGCATTCACCTACATTGATTGTATTAGATATTTGGGTGACTTAAACAGTCAGCGTTGAAGGCTTTTGGGGCCACACCGTGAATGGCGTTGGCACCCACCATTATTGTAATGTACTTCTTATACCTTGATGCCATTATGTGTGCAAAATGGGTAAAAGAGTCTTTGTTTCACTGTTACTAAAGAAAAAGAACAAGTCCATCATATTAGTGTCGAATATATGAACGAGCCTTTCCTCCCTGAATAATTATGTGTAACTTCAGCCGTAGACCCATTCATATCAATGGCCTATCTTTGAAAACAACAATCGATATTATTTTAAAGATGCAAAACCAAAACATCATTCTTATCTTTAAAAGAAACATTTCATCATCATTTACAAATTGAAAGAAACAGATGATCAGCACATAAGTCAATGCATATTAAATCAACTGCGGAGTGAAGAGGCAATTCTTTCTTTTACAACTATTTTTCTTTTGAACATATCAAAACATTAGTATGACAAGCTTACAAAACAATTACATATGAATATGATTCCCTTATCCCCAAATCAGTAACAAAACACCCTTATTTCATATAACAGGGATACTGTAAGCTAACTTGATTATTGCAATCCCGTCTGTTATCCACAATGTTAAATTTTTTTAATACATAATGCAAGACCCTTAGCCAACAAATTTCTTATTTATCTAACATAAGGTGACCAGCCAATAAATGATCTTTCTATTTAACACAAGTCGTATCTCACCATTTCACCATTATCATCTCCATTTTCACCATTATTATCAAGCTAAAGGTACATGCATAAAAATCATCAAAGAGCATAAAATGAAAATAATTCAAACACATAAAAGTGCAGAATACATCATGACACACAAATGATACCAATGTACGTGGTTCACCCAATCCTTGGGGTACGTCCACAAAACTTGTCACATCAGGTGACATTTATTAAAATCAAAAGTTACAATCCGCAACACTCTGTTTCCATCTTTTCTTTTGAACTTCATAAGAACCCTCTTAGGGAGAACTTTCAAGGAATTGAATCCTACACAGATTCCATATAAGCATCATATATCAGCCTCTTTATCTTCTTTTGACATATGTAGGACAATACATCATAGACATCTATTATA
>LPNX011036186.1:109638-123503 GCA_001517045.1 Pseudotsuga menziesii
ATTATACTTGTAATATATGAGTTTTATACTTGTTGCTAATGTCTCTCTTATCGAAATGGGCTACTATGAAACCCATCAGTAAATACCGTATCGAGCTTCCCTATGCCACATCATCTAGTTCATGAAGAACTGGGTCCCCTAGATGTTGTCAACCTCTAGTCTCTCCTCCTAGTGGTCTCTATTGTTCGAATGCAGTTGCACTCATCCATGACTTATGAAATCACATTACCTAATATGCAAAGTTCTATTGGTGGGGCCTTGGCCTTGAGCTCCTCACCAGAGAAATAAATACATTCATAAATTACAAAATAATCAGAAGTGTTTAAGAGGGATATTACAATTGTGGTTGCGATAATGAATAGATTCAGACTTACAGTTGGTGTTTTTAATGTGTAAATGAAATTTTAAAGAAGGCCATGTTATAGATTTATACATGAATTAAATTTACAGAAGGGAACTAGATGAACAAGCCCTCGATAAATCTAGCATAGGAAATAAATTGCAGCCTAGGGTTATAATTTAAAATGTAAACCCTAGAAGATTTAAAATAGAAAACAATCGCATAGGCTTAGAATCTATTATGTAATCATTTGCCTAATTTATCGATCATTTATTCTAGAAAATGAATTAAGTAGTCTAGGATCTCATACCTGTAAATTTAAGCTTCTTTAATGGTTGAAACCTACACACTCAAATCACAAATATTAACAATTCATAGGGAGATATGACCTATGTATTGGATAACTAAATCTCTTGGGAACTACCACGTTCCACACAACCATGACCCAGAATCATTCCTAGTTTCAATCTGGATCCCCCCGAGCTGGTTCCAACATGCAAGTAGCTTAGAGCACTAGTAAGGTGAGGTTGTCCTAGTTTTTCATATCAGGTCTCGATTAGTTCTCCTTCTTCCTCTTAAGGAAATGTTCTCCAAGAACTAGCTCTTAAGAAATTAGCAGGAAGAATAATGACTCCAAAAATATAGATGAAGTCCCTAAGCCTTTCCTTGGCTTGAGACTTTATAGATAGACTTTTGAGTCAAGGGGCCAGTTAATTCAATAATTGCTTCATTTCTTGATTTAACCCTTTTCATTTAATTTAGTACTTTTAATATTTAACTTAGGAACTTTTAGCTAGTTCCTAGTTTGACTTTTAGAGGTATTATACTATTTAATTTTTATTTTAGTAATAGTAGTAACACATGGAACTTTTCCTTCTTTCTCATATTATTAATATTATTACTATATTTAATCTTTATACATACCATGTATAAAATACATAATAATATAGCATTTGTTAACATTTGTCTTGGGGCATCACATATTGTGATCCTTAGACTTATGACACTTTCTTCATTAAGGTCATTAGGTAGATGGTTAGGTATACTAGGCTAGGGAACTCTAAACATCCTTGCATGTTGGATTCCCTCATATAACATGGTAGTTCTTTAGTACTTGATGAGCGTACAGAAATTCAAAATTTCATTTAATCACTTATAAATAAGTGTGATGAGATCAATATTTTTCTCTAGTCGTTTTCACTCGGTAATCATTAATTCTTTGCAGTAACTCCTAGCAGTTACCAAAGCCCATACTTAACACTAAAAAGACGGAGTTACAAACTTAGTGCTATTCGAGAGCTCTTTGCTCAACACTAATGCTAGTATGTACTTGTATGATAAACCTAGGGATACAATGGCCAAGGATCCGATATTCCAGAGCTTATGCTCAACATCAACATGGAATTCCATCTAGGGCTTATGCCTAACACTTCCAACTTATCTTTTCATGTGTTCCAGAGCTGCACGCTTAACAAAAATATAATACTCATGTGCTCTAGAGCTTCTCGCTCAACACAACATTAACTACTCATGTGGTCTAGAGCTCCTCACTCAACACAAAACATCTCATCAATCATGTACTTTAGGATCCATGGCCGACACAAACAAGCATATATATATTACATCAATAGTTGGCTTACGCCCAATCTATTAAACAGATCATCATGTTCATATGCAGTGGGGTCTTTAGACCAATATATAAAAATAAACATCAAGATAACATCATAATCAATAGGCTCATGCCTATAAGTGTTAGGTCCAAAATTCAAGTTATTACACTATGCCACTTCTTGAAGTAGTGATAATGTATCTTCATTTCAATTCTACTACTGTTATTGAGATTAAGACAGGGTTTCAATGAAAACAATCTACAATTGTCTCTGTGACTATTCCTTTAATATTTAAGATCCCATGCAGGCTTTCATTTCAATATGCTTTAACTGTAATTTTGTGTATATCCAATGCAACTGTGTATGTTTTGTTAATGGATGTGCTTTTAAGACATATTTCAGACTTGTTGAGAGTTGCAGTAATTTGGGAAAACAATAAGGCCGTGAGGCTATTACTGTCTATATTTTTCTCTGGAGTAAGACGACACTGTCACATCTTTTATTACTAGTTTTGATAATATAATAGGTATACCATTGAGAATACCCATGAGGGTTTATATAAATCCTCTCTTTTTCTTTAACAAAATTGTTGTTTGCATTTTTAATTTGCAATTTGTCTCGTATATCATATTTCCAACAAGTTACAGGATTTGTAATGCTTTTACGGTGAAGCCATCATGTACTTGTAAAACATACAAATTTATTTCTCTCTTCAGTAAATCTACAAACCCTAGCCATTCAATCGTGATTTTTTTTACCTTGTAAAGCAAACCTTTTAGACGAGAGCCATAAGGCTTCTGTTAATTTCTAAATATTCTTTAGATAGATGTCTTGTAATGGTTTTAGAGATTCTCCATAAGCGATTATTTACACCCTACGTAATACTTATCGTAGTTAAAAACTTGCTCACGAAGGGTAATCACTACATTGATTTTATTCTTCGTTTGATATGATTACAGTTTGTAGACTATACTGTCATTTCGTATGTTTTTACATTTTTATACTTTTATACTTAATATATGTATAGGCTTACGATAATGCCATGTAACCCCTTCTTGTAGAAATGTTTTCTTCTTGGTTTTCTATGTTTGTTAGTTTTCTTTTACAGCTTATAAGTATTTATGATATTGTAGTTGAGAGGCCATTATTTTACTTCTATAGCTTTTAAAGGAGGTTGTAACACTATTTATAAAATTATAATACTCTTTTGGAAAACAAAAAATATATTAGGCCATAAGGTTGTTTGTAATTTTTCTTCTCTAAGCAAAATGCTTCAGATAACAATGCCAACCTAGCCTCTAGCCTATAACCAATGCTATGTTTTGTCCATCACCTCGATATGGTGTTATTAATTTGTTTTACATATTGACTCTATTGTTTAGATAAATTATGTGGATCCTTGTTGAGTTAATATTTATAATTTGAATTATTTAGATTCTTCTTAATTGAATCTATAAATGGATGAAGGATCCATAACTCTTCCTTACTAAAAAAGTGTAACTTATTATAAATGATTTATTTATTTCTGTATAACCCTAGAATAACCATTAGCTTACAAAATTATATTCATGAATCCTTGTATTCAAGAATACCTATTAAGGAAATCTTGGTATTTAATTATGAATTTCATACCATCTTCTGTGATAGTTCCCATAAGTGCTTAATGAAGGTCCTTACTAATAGTTGTTATTTCTTTAAGACCTAAATTACTAATGGAATACAAAATTCCTATTGAAGAGAACTCACATAAAAGTACTTTAACATCTCAAAACATGAAGAATATTATGTTAATCTAAAATTAGTTGAAAACATTAACTGCTCCTAACTTTCAGATTCATTTTCTTTAGAAATACAAAAACTCTGTAGCTGATAACCTACTCATAAGCACATTTTAGATAGGAATTACAGATAAGAAAATAAAGAGAGAAGTATTTTTCTCTAACATCTTTTTAGATCTAGAATATCTAACATATCTAATCATTTCATTATAGTTACTGAACATAATTCAAATAAATACATATGTATAATTAAACAGCATTTGAAGATGGATGATACGAAGAAAGGGGACAAACACCCATGGAAGAGTGTTCCACCAAACCTTCTCCTGAAGCATCCAAAGCTACTTTCTTAGGACCGCCGAGCTTATTCACTGAGCCACTAGGATGAATATCTCTCCCACATATAAAACTTCTGCAACTTAGCACTCAATAGTAGACTTACCTCAACAAATCACTTTAGCCACCCCCTCATCAAATTCTTTGAGTGCTTGACTTTTCAGTTTGCAGCAGTCATAAGGTTCATCCCCGTGGAAATTCAGTATGAGCAGTGAGACTCCTTCTCAATTTGATGGTTTGTATAATATTTCCTAGGTATTTGGGTCAGTTTTGGAATTAAATGAGCGACCAAATCAGTTCTCGCTCTCAGGGAACATGGCTACTTTTTTCGGGATTATGCTCCTGCAACAACTAGAAAGTGAAATGCTAGTTCTGCCACTTTTCAATCATCCTTCTACAACTGCTCTTTCTTCCTGATGGTTCAGTGAACAATCATTTAAAAGTCTCCCTTGGATAGGTGTCTCCTTTATTTAATTATTAAAATAAATAATTCTTCAATTATAGTTATCCTTGACCCACTTGGTCATAACCTTCACAATAAATTTAACATAATGTTTTTTTGAAGTAAATAATAAATATTTATTTTCCATTTTTGTGTATGTTACAGAAAACAACTTCTCAATAGCTAAATTTAGAGTGATATTTCCAACATGGATAAAACATAGATCATGATGAATCTTGTAGCAAAATAGAACATTATTTTTCTACAATATTAGCTTACTCCTACATTGAAGTGTTGTGAACCAAAGATATTGAAGTGTTGTGGACCAAAGATAATATTAAGTAACAAATAGAAATCATCATCATTGCACCCAAGAGCTCTTATTACAATCCACTATTAGGTTTGTGTAACATCAACCACATATCTTATTTAACAAATAATAAATATCATTTAAAAAGAATATTTAGATTTACTAGTCATTATCCTTATTATAAGGATATATGACATTGACACACTAAAATTTCATTGCCAAATAATATTTGTTATGAATATATACATATTTTAGATAAAACCTAACTCAGTGGCATAGGTACATGGTGAAGTACTGATCAAATTTGAAGTGTTAGTCTTAATTTCAATTTGAAAGATGTATATTTAGCTAACCCTAATTGTACTTTTATAATAAAAAATGTCAATTAACTAAATTCTTCATAAAAAAAAATGATAATAAAATATTATCATTGCAAATATTTACAATCTTAAGAAAGTAAACTCTAACTATATGTTAAAAAAAATCACTCAAAGTTATTAAATAAACAAAATTGTCTTTCAAAATAGTTGTTTCCACCCAATTATTATTTTTATAAATTTTACATAAATAGACGCATAAAGAAAAGCAAACCTTTTTTTTCTTTGTATAAGCATCGAGAGGGAAATCTCTTGGAAGAAATGGTGGAGCTGAGGTGTGAATTGGTTGAATTAATATACATAGTAATCCAATCCATATATTTATTTTTTTTATTTTTTTATTTTAAATGATTTAACAAGTAACAATCTTTTGGTTCTAAAAATCAGTAATTTATATATATTTTTATACTAGATTGACTTGATTAGTATAATGTCATTATAGAAAATAGTTACCAGGTGTTAATATGTAACACATTCACCTTTTTTATTATTTATTATTTATTATATGGGAATTTTTGTAAAATTAAGCCATCAAGAACATGAAAAAAAAATTAAATTGATTCAAGTCAAAGTATAGATATCTGGAATATTGTTCCAAGTTCCAAGTTTTAATACAATAAGTTTCTATGAAACATTAAGAATGGATTTATAAAAATGTTGACGATCTTTATAAAAAAATAAGCACGAATTTTGTAGTTTGAAAGTTCCAAAGTAACAAAATATTTTAAAATGCATAAAATCAAATAAAAGTTTAAATTTTCAACAACCAAATGCTCACATTAATGAAATTTTGAAAACCACTCTCCAATTTGTCGTTAAAGGGAATTTAATAATATGTGCAAGACTCTTCAAATTGGTTGGGAAAAAAGTGTTGCAAAGCTCCACCATAACCCCAAGAATATATCTAATAAGAAGCCAACAACCCCCCTATATGAGTCAAGAGTTTATGACTCGGTTTTGAAGAATAACTAATGACTCAGGTGTGAAAACTAGCTTATGAGTGAGATGTGAAGCCCACCAGGGTGAGCCTCTATCCCAATAGCCTTATCACAATGGGTTATTGTTTCAACCTATCAAAAAAGAGAACAAAACAAGAATAATTTTTTTCACATTTATTTTGAAAAAGAGATATCAATTGGACATTATTAATCACAATCATCATGATCATTATAACAATAAAATACTCAAATTTGACTAAAATACTTCACTCAAATTATTATTTTATAGAACTAAGATAATAAAAAAATTACATCTACAATCATGTTTCACTACATTCAGAAATTCCTTACAAAAAATAGAAAGTTAAAAACTTAGTCAACCATAATAATAATAGTAATTGATCATTATGTCAAAATAAACCAACATGAATTAATTTTATGTGTGAATCTCTACAGCCATTAAATCTCCCACCATTAAATTGCTTAAAATATTTTAAAGCTCTAAACATTTTCTTAATAATCTATGACATTTTTTAAAAATTTAAAATTTTGATAAATTAAAACTAATTTTTGTGAATATTAATAACCACGACTACCAACATAACATTGAAATAGACAAATTTGACTAACCATTTACATTCATAAAATTATTTTTTTAAATATTAAAATACATTAAAATAATCAAATTTGACTAACCATTTACATTCATAAAATTATTTTTTGAATATCCCAATGAAAATCCAGTTAATAGTTGTTTTAACATCCTAATGAAAATCCACTTCCCTTTATGTGGCTTATATGTTGGAGGCAGGGATGGAATTTGAAGGGTAAATGCCCGTCATGGGTCAATTTACGAGTCAAATACAGCTAAGATTTTTTGAGACCCTCAAAACCTGGCTTAGAATATAGAAAACGTTTCAGATTTTGTTTGTTATGGGCAATTTTGACGGGTGCCACTCATTTGAAATTTCAACCTGGTGGGAGGATCCTCCCTCTTTCGAAAAATAAATTGAATTTTTTTTTAAAATATAAAAGAATAATGTTTAAATATACATAATTTAGGTCTTGTTTGAATTGATTTTTCTCTTTTAGAAACACAATTATAATAATCAAAATTTCAAATTTATTTAA
Organism: Pseudotsuga menziesii; assembly: GCA_001517045.1. Taxonomy (NCBI): domain Eukaryota; kingdom Viridiplantae; phylum Streptophyta; class Pinopsida; order Pinales; family Pinaceae; genus Pseudotsuga; species Pseudotsuga menziesii. The sequence continues at coordinate 116,901 of LPNX011036186.1, forward strand.
AAAAAAATCCACCTTTATGTCAAAACCCAGCCTAAATTAATCATAGGTAGACCCCACATCCGACCCAACCTTCTGTCTCACGACATTTTTTATATATAAGAGTCACCCATTAGAGAAATGCATTAGGTTAATGTCAGTCACATCGTCTTTGTTATTTTGGAGGATTGAGGGCGACGTTTATAATTTTTCAAGTATTTGGTGGAGCAACTTGAAGTTGTTCAGGATTTTAGGTGTTATGTCAAAGAAAACTGGAGTAATGGAATGGAAGGAAGGAATGAAGGTGGAAACCCAAAGCGAAGACAAAGGATTTGCCGGTGCATGGTTTGAGGGCATTGTGAAAGCCATTTGTTCAAGTAATGGGTCTCTATTTTATTTTTTGAGATACAATACGATAAGTTCGTAACCCCAGATCGAAAGCCGTTGGTAGAAAAGGTGCCCCTGGATAATATCAGACCCGTTCCACCACAGACGGAGTTGCCTGTCCCTTTCTTAGAAGGATTATTTGTGGAAGCTTATGACACAGATTGCTGGTGGCGTGGCTTCGTAGTAGGAAAGCTCGCAGAGAATGAAGAGCTTTGGCTGGTCTCCTTCCCCGACACTAAAACGTTCAAGTCATATCCAGTCTCGGCCTTCCGTCTCGCTCAAAACTGGAGAGGAGGAGAAAAGTGGACTTTGGTCTCAAGGGTTTGAATTCTCAATCAATTTCTCAATATATATAAGCCTTTTTTCGTTGCCTTTTTTTTAAGATTCTGAAGTTTTGCTATAATAATTTTTTGCAAATCTATTTGAAGAAATTGGTATCTAGTTGGTAAATATATTGTTTTGTAGTATTATTGAAGGACTATTGTCTGTGTTTTCCAGAAGAGCCGGTCCAGCCTTGAGCGAGTACGGAGAAGTGTGAATGTTGGCAGCTCAAGAGAAGAAACTCCGAGATTGCAGGAGAGATCGTCGGGCGCTCAAGGAGGAGTGTGAATGTTGGCAACTCTAACAAAGAAACTCCGGAATGCCGGGACGATTAGGAGATCCTAAACAACAAATAATTCGAGCCGTTGTCTAGAGCTTCTGATATGTATGGCAGTTTAGATCTGTACCGTTATCAGTGAATGATAAATTAGGTCTGTACCGTGATTTATTACAGTCTTTTCACACTGTTAGGTGCACCTTAAGCGAAAAGCGACTGAAAATGCTTGTTAATGCTATCCGCCTTCATCTTGGTATCACTGAAAGTGAACATACCATGGCTATAGCATCGCGTGTATAGATCTGGGTCACTTATCCTCCTCTTCATGCGGTTTTTCCAAATAGAACAAGTCTTCCGTTGTCTGTTTCTTTTAATGCTATAAGTTATGTTTTACTTATGAGTTTTGATCATTTTGAAATCTTTTGTTTGTTAGTTTATTTGTAATTTTTCTTGAATATCAATTTTTAGTATGACTAAGTTTTAAATGTTTTCTTTAATGTATTTAGGGTTAGAATTCTAATAAATAACAGAAACATCTCAAAACCAATCCATGCTAAATAAATTTGACTATACAATGCTTTGACGCCGACCAACAATGCTATCTGAATTTCAATATAACATAAAGACATGATAACTAAAACTAAACTTTTCATAATTACATGACTAAAACTAAACTAACCATTATTCTTTGATTTGTATTATGGATCATTGTATACATCCAAATTACTATTTCTGAAATTGCAAACAAGTATTTCAGAATTTTTTATTCAATCTGTTTGACAAAAGGGCATAATTAGATATTGATGGGTTCAGTGGAGTACGCTCTGTTTATATTTTTTTTAATTTATGAGTGTGAAAATAAAAATTATTTTCAATGATTTATTTTTCTCAAGATTAATATTTAACTAATCACAAAATCTGCAATCTGTTTTGATAGTTCAATTTGCAGTAAAACCATTCATACCAATTATTGTTTTGTTATATAATTAACTGATCGCAAAATCTGTAATCTGCTTTGATGCAGTAAAAAACATTCCTGCCAATTATTGTTTTGTTATATTCGCAATAATCTGTTTTGATTGATCAATTTGCAGTAAAAGCATTCATACCAATTACTGTTTTCTTATTTGTATATGGAACATGAAAAATTACCCAAGACTTGCTTAGCGTGTGCGACAGACTACATAGTGTCAGTTAACAATGAGATATTACACGATATGACAAAAGAGATGCAGTAGTGCAAAAGCATGTCCTGTAGGTAGTGAACCTAGGTCTCCGCGATGCAGGAATTTGAACGATGCATGCATTCTTTGTAGGCATAATTTGAACCATGCAAGCATTTGATTTATCACTAAACGACACATTTTTTCAGAAGAAAAAGTCTACTCCTATTGATTTAAGAAAATGGTAGATTTTTACGAGTTGAAAGACTGGCTGGTAACTAAGGTCAAGTCTTAAGAAAATTGTAGATTTTTACGAGTTGAAAGACTGGCTGGTAACTAAGGTCAAGTCTGCCAAAGAGGATACAACATAGAGGTCTAAATTCTTCTCAAAAAGTGCACAAAATTCTGAATATGATCCTTAAAAGTACACAAAAGGCTACCGTACTAAACACTTCAACAAAGATATCATGCTTTTAGTGGGGGGAAGGAGTCGCGAGAAATTCCCTTATAATCCAACTCTCCTAAGATAGAAAGATCTAACTATACAGATGTGATTTATGCTGAGAGGCACGACATTTCCCGAATCAAATAGGTTCTGAAATATTCAATGAATTCCTTTGCATTAAAATATTGATTAGCTCATTCTCTTATGTCAATTGCCTCCTTTGCAAGTAGATCTACCACTGAGTTTCCGTGTCTATTAGCTCTACCTCCTCTACTTAGTCTTCGAAAAATTCCAAGAGGAGGTTGGCTCTAGCTATTGGTCCTCATATTTCAGTGATGTTTAAGGTAATGTTTAGGTCTCTCCCAAGGATAACGGACACGGAGTTTAATAGGCCACTTTCTTTATGTCTTTTCAAACATTCTCTCTCTTCCTATGGACGGTAAATATTTAACAGGTCTAGGACTCTATCTGCTTATTCAATTTTATTGAGAAAACATTGATAAATGATGCAATGCTAGATTTTATTCTACTTACATATATGATGGGTTAACCCACCAATTCCAAACAGGTTTGACACCAAGGAAAGTTTGGATTGCAAAAGGTTCAAATCCATATTCATACAGGGATAGATGAAACCGATATGCATGCATCCAAATATACTTTCTTATGGTTAGTATACCTTAGTGTCTATTTGTTTTTTTTATCCTTAGTATACATTTTTTTTATGAACAACTGTCACTTTTAAGTTATGCATTTTGGTTGACATTACTTTGTGGTAGTAACTATCTTAAGTTTCCTTTGAATTTGTTTGTAGTTTTTCTTGAGTTTGGTTCTACTTTTGAGTTATTAAAGGGATCGATCATGGTCTTGCTTAGTCTTTACTACTAATTCATGAACTTTGTTGTCCCTTGTTGCAGGTAGACGCTGTCACCCCAAAAAAGTGCAAAAAAACAAAATCTAAAACATAAAGTCACAAGTGATAGAGAGGATGGTCCATTTTCTCTTGGGAAACAATATCATTTTATCTTAGTTTTGATGTTCATAATACATACTATAATGTATCTAATTTTACTCAAAACATATGTTACAAGCTTACACTAAAACATACAAATGGGTATTATATACAAATGGGTATTATATGAAAAGGAATATGATCACCCTAACTCGTTATCTTATTTTAATCTCTATAGTCGAGGGCATTATGTAGAAAGTTTGGGTCCTCTAAACACACGGTGTGACTAAAAGGATAAATCTTGAAAACTTATCAACGAATTAAATTAACAAAGGGCAAGAATTAAAGTCATCCACATGTAGGCCATGTGGTCATAATGAAAACTCTAGCTCGGGGGTAAAGGGCACGCCGCCAAACCCTAGGATCTTAATGTGTCTCGGTGGTTGTGTAAGTTCTTTGGAAGGAGTTTTTGAAGTTGGTTTCATTTTCAGTCTTACACTCAGTATTTTGGTGTTCAACCTTGTTATTCAACTGTCAGAGAGAGAATTCATTAACCTTGGCCCTCAACTCCATCCAAACGTGTCCCATTTAGCCCTCAACTCCATCCAAACATGTCCCATTTTGCACAATACACCGGTGAAGTACATGAACTTTGCTGAGTTGCCTGCTCGGTATCTTCAGGTGGAGTTAAAATTCGGAGAAGGTAAAAAAAATAGTTCAGCTCCATTCTCAATAAGGGTTATTTACACAAAGTTTCTTTTTAAAGGAAAGCTTTTCTTTAACCTTAGGTAACCTCTATGTGCAGAATAAATCTCTACCACGAGGGTGTGGCTTGATTACTGGCCCAGAAGACCTTCTTTTTAATCGATAAGACTCATGTCTTTACCTTGTGTGGCTCGTGGATCCAAAAGTGCTATTATGATGTGTATAATGTTGGAGTTTCAACACTGGGTCGGTTCGTCAATAAAAAATTGATACACTTGCTTTGGTATAATGTAAACTTGACTAAGAGAAAGGATTCGTGCATATTCTATGGATTCTTAGATGACTATGCCACTTTTCGAAATTATGTTGTAACTGAAGTTTAGTTTTGTTACTTATGTTGATACTGCAATGTTCTTTTCTCTTCATCCCATGAGGGTTTTGATACTATAACCTCTTTTACTTAAGCATATAAAAGACTATATAAAGTTTTGGAAAAGTATGAGGGTTTTCATTAACTGTGGAGTCTTATTGTAATATCCCAAATTTTGTACCTAACATTTATAGGCATGAGCCTATTGATCATGATGATTATATTGATGTTTTATTTTTTGGGTCGAAGACCCGAGTGCATATGAACATGATGGTTTTTTTTGTATATTGGCCGTAAGCCAATTGTTGATAAAATATATGTATATATATGGGCACTCGCACGAAGTTGGTTCCACTTTTTGGTGCCACTTAGGAAATCAGAAACGCACTTCCGAAGTGTAAATCAAGAACGCATATGCGTTATTGATGGTACGTTCGGAATAAACCAAGCCCAAACACAAGGCTAAGGTTCATGGAAATATATATCGCATATCCGATATATTGCATTCACGTTTTGTAATGTTAAATATCGCATATGCGATATGTAACATTACAAAACGCATATGCGATATGTAAATTTCCAAAATGCATATGCGATATATCGCAAGTGCGATATGCAACATTTAGAAAACGATTACATTTTCATCATTTGTGGAGGTCCTCTCCTTTGTCAATGAATTTCATAATCAATTGTTGCTCAAAGGGCCTATTTTGTGTGTTATTAACACCTAGTGCATGAGAGAATAATACTTGTTTGTATATCCCTATAGATAATTTTCCAATTCATTTATAAAACAAATAAGTCCATGATACTTCTTAATGTTGGTTGATGGGGGATATTGCCTCCCTTCCAACAAATATCTTCCCAACAATGTCATCTATTTTTTTATGGGAAATATATTTAGATACCTTTTACTACGTTAGGCAATGTATTCATCAATGTAAATATCCCTCTCTATTGAAAGTGCAAAATCATCAATGTCCCCTAATTGATAAATTGTACAAGTGTTTGGTGACAACTCCCTTAATTAAACTTGCTATAATGTACTAGCACCTTGATTCACATAATAATAATCAATGTGTTTTCTTGCATTTGTTAAGAATATAGATCAACGAGTGGTAATAAATCGGTGTTCACCATGTTTTTTACAAATTATTTATTCACATGGTAAAAACACATACATATCAAATGTTTTGGTTGAAGACCTTGGTCTCTAGTAACTCTTTCACCATTTCAATTACTTGAGTTTTGCAAGACTATACCATATGTCATATAACATTTGTACTACATGGAAAATCATTTTACACCCACTTCAAGTTCTATTTGTTATCATATTATATACTACGAAATAGATCCATAGTGTATATGTTTGTGGCTATGATCTATTTTTGACATTCAATCCACTATGTATCTTTTTCAAGGACATGATTCATTATTTCTATATATAATGGATATGTAGTATAGTTGATTCTGAGTCCTTTCTTATTTACACCTGAGCATCGATATGCATATATTGGGAAGAGAGTTTCTAATACTTTGTTTTTGTTTAATTTTCCTTTTCTAATCTAGTTTTGGTGCACTCTATTCTAGTACACTCATCAAGTTTCTAGTCCACTTTATAATGCATTGTAGCCATCATCTTCTCTTCTGACCTCATACATATATCATGTTTAGAATGATTAATGCTTAAAACTCCTTGCGCCCCTCTTGCACACACAAAAGAATGATACACCCTTCTAAAAACTAATTTTTTTCTTACAAATGATTGTTTCCTATTAGAAACACATGTATAAACACCTTACGCTTCAGAAAAACATGTATACATATTAAAGCACATAAATAAAAGTAAAAAATTGTGGTCACATTTGTGTTTTAAGTGGTTTAAGTTAAATATTATCCAACCTGTTCTTGGTTACACTCGACTCAACTCCTTGAACTACTTTCTCCAAGCATAAAAGCAATATTCAAACATCCAAGCATAAACATCCAACCCTCCCAAATACAAAT
>LPNX011036186.1:123889-139597 GCA_001517045.1 Pseudotsuga menziesii
TCACAAAAATCCTAATGTTAATCATTTCAAAGTTTTTGGATTTTTATCCTATGTTCATGTAGTTGATAAAAAGAGACAAAAGTAGGATTCAAAAAGTGAACCATGCATTTTTGTGGATACAGTGAGAAAATTAAGGTTTATAGGTTTTATAATCCTCTCACCAATAACATCGTTGTGTCTAGGGATGTGATTTTTTTATCAAGGGGGAGTTTACGGTCATAAGAAATACCATGTTGAGAAGTCAAAAGATGGTTTGAATAGTGATATTATTGATGATATTAATCATGAGAAACCCATTAATGTTTTAGTTCCAAATTTTGTAAATACACCAAGTAGCCCCTCATCTAGTTCTCCAATTTCATGTACAAGTCCTACAAGGAAGGTAAGAAGCCTAAATGAAATTTATTAGAGAAGCTTGGCACACGAAGAAAATCCAAGAGGTGAGACTGTACCATCATGTTTTGAAGAATATTATAAGTTAATGAGTTTTCAGTGCAAGATATGCAAGAAGATATTATACTAATGTTATTTTTTTTAAGGGGACCACAAATAAAGTATATCACAAGTGCGATATATCGCACTTGCGATATTTAAAAGTAGGAAAAAAAATAAAACAGTGGCCGCGAGCCCATTTTCACAATATCGCGACATTGAAATAACACAGCAGCGAAAAAATGGAGCGAAAAACCGCAGGTGCGATTTGGGTTATACCTTTTCAAGGTCGAGGCCGAGTTTGAGGTGTCGCCGAGGTGGATTGCTAGACAATGGCAGGTATTTATGCTAGTTCTCTCCTTTTCATTTAACCTTCCATTGTTTAATTTTATTCATAATTTCTTTGTTTATAGAATTATTTTCAACAAATTTAAAAAAATAATTGAATGTAAACAAACAAACAATGATTAGATAAGTAAATTAACTTGCAATTTTATGTTTAAATCTTAAAACAGACAACACAAATGAACAACAGAATGTGGAAAACCCACCCTCCCATAACCCACAACAACCTAACCCACAACCAAACCCAGACCCGGAGGGGGAACAAGACAGAAACACACAGATTATTGCACACCTGGCATCATTGAGGCACCTTAGCTCATCCATTAGAGGGGGGTTCATTTGAGAAATTCTTTAGCCGATGCCTTGGACACAATCACAAACACAATTTTCGATGCCCAAGGAGCTCTATACAACATTACCTCGTACAGAGAATCTAGGAGGCGATACTACGCTGATGGATTGACACATAAAGACATCAAAGACCTTAAAATTACTAAAGACCAGTTATTTTCATTATTCCGGGACCCCAGCACCGGATTGGTTCCACCCACCAGTCGAGCACACATTTCCATAGACTGGTGCATTGAACCAAATATAAAGGCTAATTGGATGGATCGTTGGTATATGGTCTTCGATGAAGACCCCCATGGGAATAGGGACATCCCATTTTATTTCCTTAGGAAGCTGTATGCAGAATTCATCCTAGGGAAACATGTTAACTAGTTTGATATCTTAGGCAACCAGGGTGTTGGTCATGGGATTCCCCAAGATAGGGAAGGAGCCAGGAGAGATCCCAACCGTGTGCCATGCCCACCACGCACACCAAAACCCCCTCGGGTATACCCTCCTACAGGTCCTGTCATTGAGTATACACAGGAGGCACTACTTGACATGGCAGAGACATTGCTTGAGCATGGGACTGATGTCCAAGGTGATGCAGACCAAGGGGCTGGCACTTCTACGGCGGGCCGATCTACAGATCACAGAGGAGATGCAGAGTCTTTAGAGCGCCGTGTTACTCCACACCCTTGCACATCGTGTGGAGGCATATGCTATGGCCCTGCTTCCGATTTTCGAGATGATGGATTACTTCGCTTTGTAAGTAAAACTCATTATTTTAATATTACACTTTGTTTCTTGTCAAAATCTTCAATTGTTTCGCACTTTATTTCTATTTAATTATCTAACAACATTTGTGAACAAATATGTACAGTTGGTGTCCCATGGCACACCACAGTCACATAGTCCGTCAATGAATGTTGAGAACATTGATGCGGCTGTCAATATTGCCTATGGGTTTGGTTCTTCACCAATAGGGGTAAGAGTTCTATACTTGTTAATTTGTCAATTTTATTTATATATATTTATAACTTATAGATTATAATGTATTCAATATGTATCCTAATTTTGATACTTGACATGTTTTGTGCAGGTTGCCCAGGAAGAGTGTATTGTCTCACAGCCTATTCCCTCTCATGCAGAGGTAGATTCATGCAAGATTCCTAATGTAACTTTTAAATTTGATAGTTTATATGTTGCTCATAGATCTTTCTCCATCACCTTAAGTTGTAGTGTGTTGAGCGGCTCCACTTAGCTATATGATATACTATGTGTGCGAATATACAAGATATGAAGTATAGTTGGAGGTATTTTCTTAGTATTAAAAAGATTCCATGTGTAAACTGTAGTATGTCCTCATTGTAATAATGCTTACAATAATGTCATTTTCTCCTAAACCACTCAACTATCTAACCTATCTTACCAAACCTACCCAAACATAGAATATCTAGCTTATCCATTCCTATAATAGCCTACCCTACCCTAATCTAGACTGAACTACCCCAACCTCACATAATAAACATAACCTATCCCATTTTTATAAGACCAACGAACCTACTTTTAGCAACCATACATTGGCCTAAACCACTCTAATTTAATACTATCTTACACTAAACTTAAACTACATATAATAACCTAGCTTAGCATGTAAACCTATCCTTTCTTATAAGCATATCCTAGTATAGAAACCCTAGTTTGTATGCTAAACCATAGAAACCCTTGTTTGTAGCAACAAATATATCATTGACCAATCCCCAAGATCAAATGCAATGTCACCATTGAAAAATATTTACCATTAAACCTTCATACCTATACAACTTTGCTTAATGTCATCATTGACCACTATTGACTATCAAAAATTCATGTAGTTTTGCAACTTTGAAAGTCTATCATCATTGACAAAAATATACTATCAAGCATTTATAATTTTATATCTATAAATTGTTATCACTGATCAATATCTAATATCAAATTTTTGCACTTACATGAATCGTGCAATGCCATCATTGACCAATGACTACTATCAAATGCAATGTCACCTTTGACCAATGTATAAAACCCTAGTTTATATTCTAAACACTAGAAACCCTATTTTGTAGCCTAAACCATAGTTTGTATTAAAAGCCTGTAGTTGAAAACTAGTATCATGAATCCATTGGAATCTATAGTTTCATGATCTAAGTTATGGTTTCTATTTTATGGAGAATTTCAACTCACCTCCATAGGGTCATTCAGGGCACAAAATCCAAACTCGGAAACATAACACAATTTCGTTAGCTCCCACATATGTGTTTGGCCATTGTGGATGTGGTCACATTGTTGATGGTCTCTTAAAAGATTTCAATTAAAAATTGTCCCCCTTGTGCAAAATTGGCATGGGATGATAAAAAAATGATGTACACTTTCTCACCATCCTATTATTCTTTTCATCCATGGTTGGCGTATCTGTACCCAAATGAACCTATAGGAGCTTATGGAACTTAGTTCTATTTCATGACTCAAATTCTATTTCCCGGGCTGTGTCCTTGAGAGGATTTAGGTTACGAGTTGCACTTGGACATAAAATACCAATCGTGTTTCATATCAAATAATCGTCAAATCTATTGGATCCATGACATTGGAATAGTGATATTTATCCCCCATGGGTACATGGACTAAAATGTATCTTGTACAACGATTCCAAAATCTAGGATTTTGGTCAGTAAAAAAAAATGTAATTTCTAAACTAAGGGGTAAAATTGGGAAATACCTTGACCCAAATATTTTGTTTAGCATGCCCACATGGTCCCTACTCAAACACACCTACAAAGACAACGAAACTCAATTCTAATTCCTAGTTCGGATTCTATGCCTCAGGAACGATTTCACCATGTGTCCTTGAAAGTTTTTAGGTTACAAGTTGCAATTGGCCATAGAATGATGAAAATGGATCCGATTAGAAAACCATTGAATCCATTGGATTCATGACATTATAATATTTATAGGGGTAACTCTCCCCCATGGGTACATGGCCCAAAAGTTGTCTTATATGATGATTCCATAAGCTAGGATTTTGGTGAGTAAAAGACAGTGTACTTTTTGAAATAAGGAGTAAACATGGGAAATACCTCAAATGGGAGCTTGTGGGTAGCATTCCCATGTGGTCCTTGGCCAAACACACCTACAAGAGTTGGACAAACTAAGTTTTGTTGCCATGTTCATATTCTATGCCCTAGGAATGGATTCACCACGTGTCCTTAAAAGGTTTTAGGTAGTGAGTTGCAATTAGCCATATAATGATGAGTATGGTTCATATCAGTGGACCATAAAATATATTGTATTTGTGACATTGGAATAATTCTATGGGTTCCCCTCAACCATGGGTACATGGCCTGTAATTTGTCTTGTATGACGATTCCGAAAGATAGGGTTTTGGTGAGTAAAAGGCAATGTAATTTATACAATAAGGGGTCAACTTGGGAAATACCTCCATTGGGTGCTTCTGGGTAGCATGCCAACGTGGGACCTATGAAAACAACCTATAGGAACTAATGAAAATATGTTTTTCTTATTGGTTCATATTATATTCCCTCGGAATGGATTCACCCTGTGTCCTTGAAAGATTTAGAATGCAAGTTGCAAATATCCATACAATGAATAACATGGATAAGATCGGTGAACTATTGAATCCATTGGATTCATGAAATTGGAATACTTCTATGGGTTCTCTCTCCCATGGTTAAATGTACTAGAATTTGTCTTGTACAATGATTCCAAAAGCTAGGGTTTTGGTTAGTAAGAGGCAATACAATTTCTTCACTAAGGAGTCATCCTAGAAAATACCTCAATTAGTATCTGTGGGTAGCATGTCCACATTGGTACTACCAAAAAACACATGAACTACCTAACAAAACTTAATGTTGCTTCCTAGTTAAGTTTCCATGCCACATGAATGGGTTCACCATGTGTCCTTGAAAGGCCTTAGGTTGTGAGTTGCAGCTGGCCATATAGAATGATGATTGTGGATTGGATCAACAAATTCTATACTCCATTGGATTCATGAAATTCAAATAGTTATAGGGGTTCCTCTCCCCCGTGATTATATGGCCCAAAATTTATCTTGTACGATGATTCTAGAAGCTAGGGTTTTGTTTAGTAAGAGGCAACGCAATTTCTGTAGTGAGTAAACTTGAGAAATATAAATTACACTTGATATTAGTCATTGGTCAATGATAACACTAGGAGTTAAAAATTATAGTTTCTAGGGTTTATAATATACTTAAAACTAGGGTATCTAGTGTTTAGAATACAAACTAGGGTTTTGAGTATAATCTAGTTACTCTTTATCAGTGTATAAAGTAAGACTTGTCTACACATACTGTAGTATGTCCTCATTGTAGTATGTCCTCATTGTAATAGACATGTAATAATGCTTCACATTTGGGGCAATTTGATAAGTTACACTCTTTCATTGACCATTTCGACATTGTACAATATTATATAGTTCTTCCAATCATTATTGTCATTGGATCTTTCTATATATGTCTCTGATTCACTATTTGATATGAAATTGACATATATATATATGCTACTTTATATGCAGGCCCCTAGTGAGGCACCGGTGCTTAAAGAGCACCAAACCGGTGGCCCACCATTCACTCACCAGCAGGTATGTTTATGTAAATCGATTTCTTTGTACGTTTCTGTACACATCTCAAGGTCAAGTAACATTCAATATGTATCCTAATTTTGACATGTAACATGTTTTATGCAGGTTTCCCATGATGAATACATAGTCTCGCAATCGATTCTCTCTCATGCAGAGGTAGATTCGCAGCCACAGGTATTATTTGGTAGTTCATCATTTTCCTTCCAGGTAGTATATATGTATCTGATTCACTATTTGTTATGAAATTGACACACACACACATATATATATATATATATATATATATATATGCTACTTTATATGCAGGCCCCTAGTGAGGCACCGGTGCTTGAAGGGCACCAAACCGGCGGCCCACCGTTCACTCACCAGCAGGTATGTTTATGTAGATCGCTTTCTTTGTACATTTCTGTACACATCTCAAGGTCAAGTAACATTCAATATGTATCCTAATTTTGACATGTAACATGTTTTATGCAGGTTTCCCATGATGAATACATAGTCTCGCAATCTATTCCCTCTCATGCAGAGGTAGATTCGCAGCCACAGGTATTATTTGGTAGTTCATCATTTTCCTTCCAGGTAGTATATATGTCTCTGATTCACTATTTGATATGAAATTGACATATATATATATATATGCTACTTTATATACAGGCCCCTAGTGAGGCACTGGTGCTTGAAGAGCACCAAACCAACGGCCCACCATTCACTCACCAGTAGGTATGTTTATGTAGATCGCTTTCTTTGTATGTTTCTATACACATCTCAAATAGGTCAAATGGAGGAGGGAAGGGGAGGCCCCAAAAAAAAGCATTTAATATATGTCTCTGATTCACTATTTGATATGAAATTGACATATATATATATGCTACTTTATATGCAGGCCTCTAGTGAGGCACCGGTGCTTGAAGAGCACCAAACCGGTGGCCTACCGTTCACTCACCAGCAGGTATGTTTATGTAGATCGCTTTCTTTGTACGTTTGTGTACACATCTCAAGATCAAGTAACATTCAATATGTATCCTTGATTTGGACACGTAACATGTTTTATGCAGGTCGCCCATGATGAATACATTGTCTCGCAGTCTATTCCCTCTCATGCAGAGGTAGATTCACAGCCACAGGTATTATTTGAAATATGCTTTTAATTATATATTTGTTGACCCTCTCCCCCCCAAGGTACATGTATATTTGTTGACATTGGCATATATATAATATATTTATGCAGCCTGATAGTGAGCAAGTGGTGCAAGAAGAGCACGCAATCAGGGTCGCTGTTAGTGAGGCACCAGGACCCCAGATTACTTACTCACGTACAGTAAGTAGAAATTTTATTTTGGTTTCAAGGAATTTGAACAAATGTATATATAGAATTTTTAAAGGTTGGTAAATTAACTTACAAATTTGTTTGTTTTTCTGCAGTCTCCACTGATGAGACCTATCCCTCTTGTTCAGCGATGGGGATGACCAATGAGCAGTCGCAAAAGAAAGCTCAACTTTTCTGAAGACTCTGGTAGTGGCAGCAAAACAGGGGATAACTAGAAATAATGTATAGGGGGCATGTACATAGATTTATCTTTTTGTTCATATGTGTACACACATATGTACGTTTTGATCCACTATTTTGTATTATGGCCATGTGGCATGGCAATTTTTGTACAACATTATTGCTATATACATATATATAATATAAAGGTAGGTTCAAATTTATACCGGTTGAGGATGGTTGACTTGATCTTGGAACATGATATCATGGTTGACTTGGTCTTGGAACATGATATGTGTGGATGACCAATGTGATATATAATGATATGTGTGGTTCGTGCATGTGTGCTAACTTAACTGAATTTCCAATTTACTTAAAGGAAGAATTTAAACGACTCATCAACTTTTTAACATCATAAAGGATCCAAGGTCATTTCATCCTTCAAACCTTCCACCAAAGTATAGATAAGCCCGATTAATTTCCTTCTTGAGGGGTTTAAGATGGAGGTCATAGGAACCAAGCCCTCTAATTTACTTCTTTATCAGACCTCCTAATCTGCTCCTTATTTTGAAGTGCTCATACTGTTGCTAGTTGGTTAATGAAGAATTGATAATACCTTATGCTTGGTGAATTCTTGTCATATTTATATGTGATTGGCTTCATGTGTTGGCTAATTGTCATTGGTTTAAGGATGGCACATATCAGTCTACTCAAAGTTTCCAGTCAATGTAAACCAAATTAATTTCACAATATAATAGACTAGAGTATTGAATTTATCATGGTACGCACACTATTTATGCATTGCATTGCATTGCATTTAAAGTTTGGACAAAAAAAGACTTGAAATAATTGTCATCTTAAATACCCATGAGAGTTTCCAGAAATGCATCCAACACAGCCATTAAAAATGCCTTGAGCAGTAGCACACAATGGGCAACTTCAATGAGCAGCTTCAACAATGTACAATGTCAAGGCCAGAGACAAACAATATCAAGGAAAGCTACAACTCACATTAGCAATACCAAACTATGTCTTCAATAAATACTTGCATAAACTTTTTGATGGCCGTGTTCTCTTTTTGAAGACACAAGGACAAGGGGACTCGAACCCAATCTCTCCCAAAGCTAAGCAATTAAAATAAATGACTTAACAGCAAATCATATACTCAATAATTCAATTCTTAGAGTATTCCCAACAATACTTGCTGATTTCTTTAGCTCAATTGCAGCTCTACTAATGCTGACTTGCAAACTGTTTCAGCAAAATCTTCTGAGAATAAAACCTACTTGGAAACTCTGTTTCTATTCATTAAGTATTATTAACTTCTTGAACACAAATTGCAACACAAAACACCAGGCAAAAGACAATATATCTAGCTGTCCAGACTTATAAAAATGTTAACAACCACACTCTAATATTAATTTTCTCAAAATCATAACGCAAAAACTTAAAAATTATGCCAATGATATGTCTGCACCACTCAGCTCAGAATCTAGGACTCAGAATTATGTCAGTTTGCTTCAGAATGTAGGTACTTGGAAGTATGCCAGTTTGACAGACCACCATGTTGACCTTAGGTTTGTCCCATACCACCCTCCATGAAATGCAAGCGAAGGTAGTAATTGTAAAGAGACTCCTTGGAATATATGAATGTACAGTCAGCATCAATAAATAAAAGCAAATTGTCATGAAAACAACACAACATAAAACCAATTATCAATACTTTTATCCCCTTACCGTTATAATGTAAATTCTGCATTCTGTCATAGATGATTGTTTACTGTCATAGACTATGTCTATGACAGTAAACTATCTGCATGCAAGTAATCATCTAAGATCAGAATTTACAGTATGTCTATGACATAGTTTACTGTAACAGAGTCTAATGCAAGTAATCATCTAAGATCAGAATTTACAGTATGTCTATGACATAGTTTACTGTAACAGAGTCTAATGCAAGTAATCATCTGCATGCATATTGTAAATTCTGCATACTGTCATAGTCTACATGATGATTGTTTACTGTAATAGCCATAGCCATAGTTTACGGGAATAGCATATATATCATGTGACAGCTCTTGGTGAAGGAGTTAATTAGCCATCAAAGTGTTAAGATGGTAAAGAGATCTGATATTTACATATATGTTTGATTAGAACAATAACAGTCAACAAAGAAATGTGGTTGCATCTATAGAACTGACAAGTGTTACCAGAAAATGGATTTATTATGTAACCTATGACAAGCCCACTTAATCATGATACCTAATAATTAATCATGTATTGTCATATCATGTGACAGCTCTAATAATTAATAATTAGACAGCTCTAATGTATTGTCATATCATGTGACAGCTCTAATCATGATACTTAATAATTAATCATGTATTGTCATATCATGTGACAGCTCTAAGATAGCTGCAGTGTATGTCCATGAATGAGAAACTCATGGTAATAAGTGAAATTGATAAAGGAGGAGGATGTGACAAGCAATACTGGTAATAAGTGAAATTGGGGCAACCACTATGTTTGAAACGGGGATCTGATATTTACATATATGGTTGATTAGAACAATAACACTCAACAAAGAAATGTGGTTGCATCTATAGAACTGACAAGTGTTACCAGAAAATTGATTTATTATGTAACCCATGACAAGCCCACTTAATCACGATACCTAATAATTAATCATGTATTGTCATATCATGTGACAACTCTAATAATTAATAATTAGACAGCTCTAATGTATTGTCATATCATGCGACAGCTCTAATCATGATACTTAATAATTAATCATGTATTGTCATATCATGTGACAGCTCTAAGATAGATGTAGTGTATGTCTATGAATGACAAACTCATGGTAATAAGTGAAATTGATAAAGGAGGAGGATGTGACAAGCAATGAATACTTACCAATTCTGTTTATGCTTAAAGTTATCTGCACAACTCAAGAGGGAGCTAGGTACTCATGTCTCAATCTGATTCTCTATAGAAAATCAGAGTTTGCATAGGTATATACACAAATTTTTGTGTTCAGTTCATTAATTGAATCTTCGCTGCACAAAAAATGAACAAAAATAATAATACTCTGTCACATGGAATTTTGACAGGAAGAACATTTAGACACTGATAATTTGGCTCTTTTTTGACTGATAAGAGTTTATATGGACATTAGTCCCCTTCAAAAAGCAATGAGATGTATTGTTGCTTTCACCAATTCATGAATTCACGAGCTGGAAAATCAGAGCTTATCACAGATTAGGATGTAGATAACTCTATCTTGAGGGTAACAGAGTCTACATGAACCTAAAGGTAAGGGTTGCCATAAGGACTTAACTTGTTGGTTTGAAATTTTTCAGATCTTGGTGAAGGAGTTAATTAGCCATCAAAGTGTTAAGATGGTAAAGAGATCTGATATTTACATATATGTTTGATTAGAACAATAACAGTCAACAAATAAATGTGGTTGCATCTATAGAACTGACAAGTGTTACCAGAAAATGGATTTATTATGTAACCCATGACAAGCCCACTTAATCATGATACCTAATATTTAATCATTGGGTTGTGCAAAAGAGTTTTTATGACTCATTGATGGAAGTAATTAAGTATTATTGAAGTTAGAGTCTATGATTCTTTTTTTATTATGTTTAAGAAGTGCATACTCAGGCTTAAAGGATAATGACATAGAATGCTTAACCATCGTTTATTATACTTCAATCAATGTGAAGCCTAGAACTTAATCTCTTGTCTAGGATTATGATCTAAAGTTGTATCAGTGCATGTATATTATGGGTTCACAATGTGATGCACAATGTCAATTCTGCATAAGAGCATATATAGAGAGGTATTCCTATTATATTCCATGTTGACCCTTGTATTGTCATATCATGTGACAGCTCTAAGATAGCTGCAGTGTATGTCTATGAATGACAAACTCATGGTAGTAAGTGAAATTGATAAAGGAGGAGGATGTGACAAGCAATGAATACTTACCAATTCTGTTTATGCTTAAAGTTATCTGCACATCTCAAGAGGGAGCTGGGTACTCATGTCTCTTTACCATCTTAACACTTTGATGGCTAATTAACTCCTTCACCAAGATTTGAAAAATTTCAAACCAACAAGTTAAGTCCTTATGGCAACCCTTACCTTTAGGATCATGTAGACTCTGTTACCCTCAAGACAGAGTTATCTACATCCTAAGCTCTGTATTGTGATAGTAACTAATTGCCAATTCTCTTCTGTAATCTCTGCAACAGAGCCGTATCTATCAAGTAGCTGATTGGAAAGAATACATGTGTCCTGTTGCATGCGTGCCCTATCTTGCATCTGATAGGGAAAATAGAGATTCAGAAAACATATCTTCAATAACAATGCAATTACCTAGTTGACTCGAGCCTAACTTGCATGATTGCTCACCAAACCCTAGTTGGACATCTCATACCTTGTCTTGACCTTAGTTGGAGCCAACACAACTTGGTGACTCATGAAAAACTAGTTGGTGCATGTGCAAGTATTGGTGATCTCATGTGTTTGTAGTTGACTATCCTAACTTGCATGATTGCTTGAACCAAACCCTAGTTGGACATCTCAAGACCCTAGTTGGAGCATGCCAGTATTGGTGATCATGTGTTGTAATTCACTCTCCTAACTTGCATTCAATTACACACCAAGAAATGTAAATTTCAACAACTCGAGAACTTGTTATTTTCCGAACTAAATTTGGTGGTGTCTAAAGACACCGTTCTTGGCGCCTCCAATGTGCCGTAGATGGTGTTTGTATGCTAGGCACACCAAAGGCTAGACATTAGTAACATCATAAGAAAGAAAAGAGAACCCAATGAAAATGTGCAAACATGGTTTAAATAACGCACCTGACAATGCACTCATACAAGTAGGCCATCCAGATCATCTCTGGTGCCGATAGTGTCCATCAATCTTTCGTGCTCTATATGAGGTAGAAAGTATCGTACATGTGACCTACTTTTGTGAGCAAGTGTGCGGAGCTTGATGTTTGTACCAACTACTAGGTTGGTGAAGTGGTATACAATAGCTCCTGGTCTATAATCCTGATATACATACCCACCCTTCCTTTTCTATTGTGCTGCAAGTGTTAAGTACTCCCCTTTTATAACCATCGAGCCGGTTGGGAATTCAATATTTTCATCATCTGTAACAGGTTCTAGAAGGGTTTGTTTCCCCTCTAAGCAACGTGCCAACCAATATTCAAAACCCCATTCATTATTTTTTGGGGCAACCACTGCATATATCTGACCTGTGAAAAGAAATAGGTCGAGTCAACAATTTATATTTTGTAAATAAGGTCTTGCATATCTAATTTCCACATAAATTAAATTATACAAAGATCGAGTAAAAAATTTACATAGGGGGTCATTTTCTTATTTAGGTACTACTCATGTACCTGCTTGTATGAGATTCGATATGTGATGATAGTCTCTAGAAATATGTGTATGATCATCTTCCAAATGGTCTATTTCATTGCGCCCGTTGAAATTGGTACCAAGAGTCACTCGTTCCCATGTATCAACGGTATCAGTATGCTCACAATCATCCCATTCACCGATGCTACAAGAACTACAAAAGCAAGCCTTCAATCTTGTCCAAATTTGTAGGGCAGAGTTGTCTGAGCTTCTAATTGAATGAAACCGTCGAGTTCCATGCACTGTGTTCACCCGAGGTGTTTGTGATCGATCCACATTTGTAACCTCCCAGAATATTCTTCGCACTAAGTGTTTCCTTGTTGCTTGTTCTCCCATGACATATGCACACCATTGGACTATAGATGCTGCATCTCGAAGGCGAGCACCTGTAAAATTCATCTCTTCCCTTCGAAGGGAAGTTTTAATGCATGCACCAGCACCATCGTGCTCTCCTTTTCCATGACCAGTTATAAAGTAGTTCCATACATGTGGCACCTTGTATTTTAGGTGCAACAAACACAACCATTCAAATACACGTGCATTCTTGAACTGTCCAGCACAACCGTCTGACCAAATGATATGACGATAAAATGGTATATCCATAGCTATCACGTGGTCATAGAATAATTTAAAGCAATGTTGCATGTAATGGATGTCATGGGTCCGGTCGTCACTTATGTAGAAGTGACTTTCTTTTAGTATCACACGTTTCTCTTCACTGCTATCTTGCCCATGTCGATACGTGATATGCACCATTATGCTCACCTGCTCTGAGTGATAGTATTAACTTTGAATTTCATTTTGTGGTTGTAGGGTGTAACTTTCAGCAAAGTCAACCACTGATAGTATTGTTCCAAGAGGGAAGGTGTCCCGGCATATTCTGAATTGCGCATCTTGCCACCGTGCCATATCGACATGTTGAATGTACTGTTGGATCTTTCCACGAAACTCTAGAATAAAATCACATACTCGAACCCGGTACATGAATATTAATATGTCAATAAACCACATAAAAAAATGTGTGTGTACACGTGAATATTAATTTGTCAATATTCAAGAATTTACCTGTGAAGTCACCAATTTAATCTTCTTGCTTTCTTTCCCATCGTTTAGCTGATATGTCTCATACTGATAGTTCTGCTTCTCAAAAATTGCATTCCCGAATGCTTGATCTTCACTTTCATAAATGCAATCAGACCATAAGGATAGCCCACCGCAATTGTTGCAAGAACCATCTACACATTGTTTTAATTAATGTGTCTACCCATCTTGCCTCGGACACATGAGGCTATGGATGAAATCCCTGGATGAAATTGGCGGTACTGTACTTGAGCATTCCTACACATGGTTAGGATGCAAAAAACGACGTATATGTGCAAATGTATGGTAATATAGGTCAAACTCTATGTGGTATCTACAACAACAAGTGTTCCAGATGGTATTGATTCTAACATACCAATGCTTGCATTTTTCAAAATATCTTTGCCCGAGCCTTAGCTCTACATGGGCAACTTTAAACATCTCAAACAATTGAGTTTGTGTCATGTCAAGATAATGCTTAACATGAGCTTCAGTGTGATGAGAAACCCTACAATGTTTTAACACATCCTTCGTGTTAGAATAAGGCCTAGTGTTATCATGCCAAAACGTTTGCACTAGGCCCTTCACTGCTTCAACTAACTTCATGTCTTTGCGGGGCAGTCTACCGCAAAATGCCCATAATGTTTCCATTTGTCCCTCTACATCAAGGTTGTCTCTTCTTACTGAATATTTTTTAAGAGTCTTTGGATGTAAAGGAACAATTTCTGATGTGCATTTAAGTAAATGGCGTTGCCTTGTGGATCTACATACAATTGATTCAGCCAATACATGACGAGCCACATTATAGTCTTTTGAACGAGTTTTTTTACCAATCAATGTGAATGCAGCAGTAAGAGATTTAACAATGTGATTACTTGATTCCATATTCTTCATTGTTGTTATGCGTAAATTTGTTCTAACAGTTGCCATATTTCTAGATTTAAGCAAAGCTTAAAACAGTTGGCATTTACCGGCTTCGGATTTGTTATCAAAATATTATTTCATTATTTGAGAAGAATGACGAAGGATAGTGCGTTTAGCCACCTTACCTTCCATGGAAGTCAATCCGTTCTCGTCCACTTGTATTCGCTTAGGAGTTCTCTTTTGTTTTGATGCAAAATTTCTTGTCGTTTCAAATGCTGGAGTGACGTTTACATCCACTACCGGCTCACAACTTCGATTAGGAGATTGAACCACCGAACATGGTTGTTGTTGAGTCACATTTGCATCGGGGGTAACATAATTATTGAACTGTTCAGAAGATTGACTGTCTACTAATGGATGCATAATATCAACTTCCATATAACCAGCTTCTTTTAAGGTTGCATTATCTTCCTTAGCCTCTAGGTCAGGTATCTCTTTAGGGGGAATGGGAACTATTTGCTCATCTAATGAATGCCGACGATTTCTTGAATCTTCCCTTTTTTTTTGCTTTTTATTTTCTGCTTCTTTCGGTGTAAGCACCTTCCTTGCTGACTTTCTTCCTCTATTACGTACATTCCCCATTGAAATCCACCCAAACCTGTACAAAACTATGCAATTATGTACAAGTAATGATAAAAATTTGCATGTCCAACAATTCTCTGTGCGCGAGTTCAGATAAATTATGTCTTTTGATACGCTAAAGGTGGCCAACACAATGCCACCCTACATTTTCTATAAAACATGAATCACACCTGCGATATATCGCATATGCGATATTGAATTTTAGGTTTTTTATGGAGAAAAAGGGTTTTCCATATCGCATATGCGATTTAGTTTTCAATGAGAATGTGTTAAATTTACATCAAGTGATCTATTTTTTTGTTACCTTTTCCACCTCGGGATTCTTTCCTTTTCCTCTAATTGTTTACAATGCTTGTCTTCTTTTTCTTTAAATAGCATCAGATCTAGATATATTTGGTGATTTGGGTTGCATTTAAGAAAAAATATGT
>LPNX011036193.1:0-20122 GCA_001517045.1 Pseudotsuga menziesii
CACAATCTCTAGGAATTTTGGCTTGCTTGTAATTTTAAAGGCCTTAATTCAAATGTATGGCATATGATGTAGATTTTTAGGCAATATTTGGTTTGTTGGTAAATTTCTCTTGAAGGGTAGGCTCTTTTGGTCATGTAATTGTTTGGGTTATTGACTATTCTATTTTTTTTTAATGTACTAGATAGTTTCATTTGATTAGATATACAATAGCATCTAAATTGGGCAAGGCATTGGCATATCATCATCTTTGGTTGGTTGGTGTTTTGGCTATGAGATGGTTGTTTATTTTTTTATGGTTGTTTATTGCATTTACAAATAAAAAATGGTAATTTAAGTATCGAATTGAAAAAAAAAAGCTATGGGTGAATGAATTACCTGGTAATATGACGATTCACCGAAGGATTTGTCTTCAAATGGAGGAATGGGCACTCTTCCACGCTCCTTCGGCACTCTTCCACGCTCCTTTTTGCGATACTGTTCGGTGAAAATGACTCTCGGGTGGGGGATTGTGTGCTTTTATTTTTTTTTTTAAATTTACAAAACGCGCACGCGTTATTGAATTACAAAACGCGTACGCGTTTTGCAGTTCTATAACGCGTGCGCGTTATTGTTACCTAGCCTACATGTCTGCTGACATGTCAGGCTCGGATTTACTATTCCAAGCGCTATGGAAGAGGAGCGCGTTCTTTCTCTATGTAACGTGAGCGTGTTCCTAAAAAGTGAGATTGCATCTAAAAGGTCCCTCAACTTCTTGCACACACCCATATATATATATATATATATATATATATATATTTGAAATTTAATAAATATACCTAAGAGATTTTGAGTATATATATAGAAATTTTTGTTAGTATGGGATGATGATAAATATTAGTAAAATAAATATTATAATAATCAAATTTAATAAATTTAATTACTTTAATTGTGTAAAATAATAATTAGTAATAATTTAGAGGAAGTTACTTCATAGTGTTATTTTAAATTTAATTTTCAAAATAAGCTATATTTAAACTATAATATTGAAAAAATAATTGATTGAGGGTGGAAAGTTTAATTTGATGTTGAAAACAATTTTAAATGCTATTTTATATTTTGGGAGTCAATTTTCTTTAGAAACTTAACTCAAACTATAACATCTAAAATATAATTAATTGAGGGTGGAAAGCCCACTTTGATGTTGAAAACAATTTTAAAGTAATGCATTTTATATATTGGAGTAGACCTTCATAAAGCATAACTCAAACTATAACATAAAGAAAATAATTATTTGAGGATGGAAAGCCAATTTTGATGTTATCATATATGGATGAGAAGTTTGGGGCTGCAACATCTCTAGAGTCTAGAGATTCATGGAGAAGGGTTGAACAAATGCATAAGTGTTTTATAATCTTACAATAAAAAGCATTACATCCTTATCTTCAAAGAAGTTATTCTTTACTCTATTGGAATTATAGTTATGACTACATACCTTTGTCCAAGAATAGTATAGCTAACATGAAATATTATACCTTTGATGTTTTTTAAGATTTCTTCAAACTCCATTCAAAGTCACTTGCAACCGGTTGTCAAAGGAGGAGGTCACTTGGTAGAATATTGATATCATTAAAAAAACTATTACATTTGAATTTAAGGAAAAAAACTGGTATCACACATTATGAAAATTAAGATACCATAAATGTGTTACTCACTATAATATAAAAGATCAATTTAATTTTTTATTATAAAAAGGTGTAAAAAAGAAAATCAATATTACTAAAATAATAATGAATTCTTACAAACTCTATAATGAAACAAGGTGGTGAATAAGTCTTAATAACTCTTAAAATATTGAGGAATGAAAAAAAAATTCTTCTTTGTGATACTAAGAAGGTGAAGGAACAAAAAAAAATCTTAAAATGTCTTGCATGTGCCTGTATTAAACCTCAACTTCAAAATATTTGAAACAATATTAGCCTTCCTAATTTTTAACTCATCAAAACTAAGATTTAAGATAACTTTCTAAAATTTATTAACATGTAATTACAATTCTAAACCAAAACAATGGATTCATTATCATTTTTTCTTACAATTCAATAAAACAAAGTTGATTTTAATAAAAAAATAACAATAATTTTCACAAAATCAATAAAAATTAAAAATAAAATTTATAAATATTAATTTAAAGTAAAAGTTAAGATTTTCTTAACACTTAGTAGTCAAAAGAGAGTAAATAGATTTAGAACACACTCATAGTATGTTCATAGTATGAGTTGACCCTATGGCTTCCTAAATGTAGAGGTATACAATGCTCTCTTAAACATAAAGGTATAAAAGTACTTCGGATGTATAGAAGTACTTTGGAGAGATAATAGAAGATATCATTGAGAAATTATGTTAGTTGTCTTTTTAATTAATTGTGCTATTTCATTTTTATATTATTAGTCTTTTTTAAATGGGTTGGGAAGAATTTTTTTAATAAGTTCAATATGTATTGGAAGAATGATTTTTGATACAAATTTGTGTATATATTTAAAGGACTTTAAAATTTGAATCAAAAGGATTTGATTGTTTTTAGATGTCAATGTTAACATCGAAAACCTCATGCAACAAAGAAAACTAGTTTTGCATTGGATGTTTCTCTTCATTTCTCTTTCTATGTTTTATAGATTTGGAACCTATATCAACATTCTCAAATGAAGTGTGAAAGTTGATATTGCAATAGAAATTTGAAGTATTATATACATATGAGCCACATGTGTACAATTTACTTTTTAGGGAAGTACACTATATTGTAAATGAAATTTGAAATTTGAAATATAGGTATACATCACATCTACACAATTTAGTGGCTAGGGGAATAAATTTTTATCTCAATAAAACAATGTGAAACTCTTTCTCAATCCATAAAGATCTATGAGCTTGGAAATAAATCTAGGTTTAGGGCTTGTGCAAGCTAATGAGAGTCACTTTTAACACGTTACATGCAATATAAAGCTGATAAAACAGGCATCCCTCAACTTACATGGATACTTTGAGACACATACACAATAAATCTTGGGATGAGTAAAAAAGATGAAATGTAGGAACTTGAAAGGCATTTTCCAACATATAAATTTTTCTCTTGAGAATGTTCTTAATTTTCTAAGTTTGGTCGTTTTTAATAGGAAATTTTTATTTTTTGGACAAATTATTAGGTATATGTTTTTGTGGGTGCACTTGCTCACTACCTAAATGATAGAATCAACTTACAAAACGTGGTAGAGATATAGAGTACAACTAGTACTAGTGGACCACTATTTTTCCAAAAAATGATACTAATTTTTAAATTTGTTTTCAATTATCTAAGTGATCAAACCTTGAAAAGAGTACACCAAGTGTGGGTGAAACCTTTGAAGGTCTTAATGCAATTATTTCAAAACGGTTTTTTATAACATGTAGAGGTCGATGTCCTCTAGTACAACATACATTTTTTTTTCAAAATGGTTGAGATATTGAAGAGTTATGGATGAAACACTAACTATGTGTTTTTTGAGTTAAGGAGTCATGACACAAGTAAAAGAAGAAATAAATAGAAAATTATAATATTATTTTTTTAAATTACATATTTGGAATCTACAGAAAAAATGCTATCTCGATCTAAAGTTTCATAAAAAAATTATTGTGTGTAGTGTACAACTATGAGGGGTAAAACACAGTCATATATATGTATTTGTTCTCCATAGCTAGTTACATTGTAAAAAAAAATCATCTTGAAAGTAAAGAAACTTTAGAATAACTCTATGATGGTGTGAAGATCCATATCTTTATCATATGGATCTCTACTTCCTTGATAAAAAAATTGTAAAAAATGCACAGAAATCCCTCGTAGCTTTCCTCTCTTCCTATACTATAATCCTCCCAAAAGAACAAAAACTATAGCATACCCCAGTATGTTGTGAAACTTAATTTGGCCAAAAATTATAATAGGCATAAATCGCAGTGGCCAAAACTTCTTTGTATCTATTTGTATCTTTTACTTGGTCATTCCTACATAGGACCCTAAAGGTGTTCTCTTCTATTTGATACTGCAAGTTTAGTTAAAATCACATGAGCATCACATAATGCCAGTTTGCATTCTTTTTTATTCCATGGATGTTTATAAGAATTTATGTATTCATAATTATGATATATAGCTCATGTTGAATGGTATACTAAACTCAACAACAAATGACTATATACATGAGTATATTGAATTCAAATATAAACAATTTATGTGCACAAGTATATAGCCAAGATGTTATGCATCTTTCTTTGTTAACTTGTTATTGCATGTATTTATTTTGACTTTATTTGTCAAAATATAAAAAAAATAAACAATCAAAGTCTTAAAGAATTTAATAATTGTTTGGTGTATTACAATGTTGAGAGTAGTGTCAAAGGAGGAGTTTGGAGTGTTATTCCCATAGTTTTTCTCTATTCCTACCAATATATCCTAAGGTCCCTTAAATGCTACACTACATATAAAAGAAAACGATCAAAATTAAAAATGAGAGACGACGCATATACAAAAAAGAGTAAATAAGAATTTAGCCTCTTTCATTATTAAAAAAATTATATCTAACTACATTTAACAAATGCGATAACAAAGGAGAATGTTGAGAGTAACACCAAAGCAAAAGGAGTTTGGAGTGTTATTCCCATAGTTTTTCTCTATTCCTATCTATATATCCTAAAGTCCCTTAAATACTCCACAACTTATAAAAGAAAATTGAAAACTAACAATTAAAAATGAGAGACTAAGCATATATAAAAAAGAGAATAAATAAGCATTTGGCCTCTTTCATTCAGCGAGTGTTGATGTTTCCTCTAGATTGAAAGGACATTTTAATATTTTTTATAACGGACACATATGATCTCTACATGAGCACCTAAGGTCTTACACATCTTCCTTTACTAAGCTACAGAGTGAGCCTCTTCCATCCAATTAACATTCTTTCAAATATATATATATATATATATATATATATATATATATATATATATATGCATTTTTTTATTTTCCTTTTATATCACATATTTAAATAAAAATAAGAAACATTTTAATGTGATCTATTTAATCATTATTTTATTTTGAAAGTTTTATATACTACCCTTATTATGATAACAACTAAAAATAATCTTTTTAACTATTGATAAGCTTTGATGATTAAGCATACTTAGTATATCCAAAGTTAAAAATAAAACATAACCATCTGTACATATTCCGTTTTATTTTTCAAGTTCTTTTAAAGGCACTATATTATTTTCCGATGTTCTTAAACCACCCATAAATACTTACTTGTTGTTCTTCCCATCAGGGATCAAATTTGAATGGAAAGGTTATATTTCAATATGAAAAGTTAATATGTTAATAACCCTTCCTCATTGACAAGCTAAAAAAAATATTCTTTTCATATGAAAATAAAAAATGATTCAAATTTTCATAACCAAAACATATTAATTGCAAAAAAAACTGCCTTATATCCATCAAAATATATTTTTTTCATAAGATTGAAATATACTCATTTTAATAATATACTCCCTTTAATAATATGGAATACCTCTTTAAATATATTATTCAAAATGTTGAACATTGCAAAATTGAAATAAAACATAATGGCATATCAATTTCTTTCACCTAGTGAAAGAGGTCTTCGTGTCTTCATTCCTGTCCAAGTTTCATAAATTGCATTCCAATCTACCTCATGTAACTCTTGAGGTGCTGATAGAGATAAAAACATTAACGTGTCTAATGTTTCTAGACAAAGTCTAGATCTATCATCATTTTTTATACGGTTCAACTTAGAGAAACCTCTTCTACAACTAGCAGTGCGAGCAAGAAGAGTAAGAACAATTTGCCACAATTTCATTAAATTTGGATATGATGTTCTCCTCCACATTGCTCCCATGCTCCAATCATATTTTTCTTTGGATATGCCCGATGTAGAGTAACACTAAAACTTTCTATTTCACCTTCACATTTTTCTGTATCAATTAAATATGATAAAATTAGAGGAGACAATTATCACATTTTAAAATCACATACCTTAAATAAAATGAAATGATTGCATTTCTTAGAAAATTAATGTGTGATACATTTCAATTGTGTTATGATGTAAAGAATACACAATTTTAAAATTTTATTTATTAAATAAAGTTTTTTAATAATAGAAATAGAGAAATAAAATTAATGTTATAATATAAACAAAAATTATCTATATAAAATAATTAACCTAATTACTTTTGTTGCACAACTTAAATTAATTTGAGAAATAATTTTAGAAATGAATAAGGTGGACTAATAAAATAATTAATCCAATGATTTTTTTTCACAACTTAAATTAGTTTTAAAAAAATAATTTTAGATATAAATAATCTTAATTAATGCATTATCTTGGTATTTAAAACTCGCGAATATTTAAATTCAGTTTTAAGTTGATGTTTTAAAAAATTACAAAGCAATAAATTTAACATAAAATAGGATTAGTTTTAATCGTTCAAGTAACATTATAAATTTTTTATTGATATATAAGTTTTAATATATATACAACTACATCAAAATATATTATATAAAATTTTAAAAACAACTACATCAAAACAAAACATATTATAGCTTATTTATTTTTTAAAATATATAAAGAAAAATCCAAATAAAAAAGAATATTAATTATATAAAATTGATATAACATTTTTTTAATAAATTGCTAATATAATTATAAAAAATGTTACTTACTAAATCTTTCAAAACAATCATAATTAATATGAAACAAAATTATTTCCAATTTTTGATAACATATAAAAGCAAGTTTATAAAATCTTTCAAAAATATAAATATATATGAAACAAAATCTTTCCAAAAAAAAAAAGTTTACTAAATCTTTTAAAAACACGCATTTATATAAAACAAATTCATTTCATATTACTGTACAATTTTTGTAAATCTATATGAAACAAATTTAATAATATAAATGTGAAAGAAATCCAAATTTATTGTGTAAATTTTATTAACATAATTTTATGTTATCAATTTATTTGTCTATAATTTATGCACTTTCATTTTATGCATTAATAACCACAACACAAGTAAAGAAAAATATTTGATAGAAATATTATAAATTGATAGAAATATTATAAATTGATAAAAATATCTATTCAAATACAAATCTATATAAATATAAACAAAGACAAATTAATAAAAAAAATTATAAAACATTACAAACAAAACTAATAACTATTGATCTGAATGGAAAAATTGATATGTTTGTCAAATTTTATAAAAACTAAAAATAAATTAAATATGCATTTACCTCGCACATATAATGGTTTGCAAAAAGAATTCTAGGTTAGCCCACAATACCCTTATGCTAGACAAAACTGAAAACAAATAAAAAACATATAAATAAAATAAAATAAATAATTAAAATATATATATATATATATAATTTAAAATATAAACATGTATTTACTAGTTACTTAGACGGTACATCCAAACTGGTCTGCTTCAAATGGAAGTCCTACCAATGCCATGGAGATTGCAAATATTGTAATTCATTCTAGAAAACCAAAAAACCTTGAATTTAAAAAGCAGAGAATAACAAACAGATGCTAATACAGAAGATTCAAACAAGAAAGTTGTCCAAGATGGAGGAATGAGAAATAAAGCTTAACCTTTAAAATATAATTTTCAATTTCGAGGTGCCTGATACAGCAACAACTATGAGTGAGAAACTAGTGGAGCATTTTACTGGTACATCAACCGCTATGAGAACACATTTACTATGAGAAACCGTGAGAAACTGTGTCCAGTAAATTGCGAATTGATCAGTGGATGAAAATTCCACACATCCGCTATGAGAACAAGCCGTGAGAAACCCTGTGAATTGATCAGTGGATGAAAATTGCGAATTGATCAGTGGATCCCCAGACTCCAAGGTTTACTTATGAACCTGTTATTGGATCTATATTGAGATAAAGTTTTTCAAAAAAAAGAATAAAGTATGAGAAATCTTACTTTCTAAAAACTATGAAAAAAAGGTTTGAGAAAGCTCTATTTTAAAAAATTATGGAAAAAAAAATAAGGGTTGAAAAAAAAAAGTTTGAGAAAGTTTTTTTTTCCAAAAATTATGGAAAAAAAAGAATAAGATTTAAGAAAGTTCACTTTCTAAAATTATGAAAAAGGTTAGCTAATGTGTTAAATAAATAGTTGATAACTTCATAAATAACTAAATTTATTTTATGTTTTAAAATTAATAAAAACTAAATTATGTGTTTTGAAATTAGTAACATACTCATAAAAGAGTAATATGCTTTTTTTTTCTATAAATATGTATTATTTTAACTAAATTATGTGTCTTAAAATTAGTAACATACTAGTAACATATTTATACAAGTTGGGTTTTTTCTATGAACATATATTATTTTTACTATTTAACAAAATTTAAATAGTCTTGTTATAATATATATATATATTAAAAGTATGATATATTTTGAAAAATTTAATATATTTTAGGAATATTTTCTATCCTTCAAATGAAAAAATTAAAAATAATCTTTACTTCGTATTTGACAAGTAAATTTTTTTTTTAATTTCATTTGTATAGCAAAAAAAAAAATGCCCTTCCATGACGAGCTAGAAAGCTCTTGAAGGGCAATGACGACTTCAATTTTGATCCCTGCTTCCCATTGAAATAACACCGCTTTCGGTGGGGTAAACTGTACGAGTCTCAGTCCTCGTCATAATTTAAAAACTTGACTTCACTGGGTGGGTGGCCCGTGGGCGGCGGAGGCATGGAAGAATTTCAGTGGGTGGGTAGCCCGCGGAGGCGGAAATAATTTAAAAACTTGATTTCACTAGGCAATGGGTGGGTAGCCCGCGGCGGCGGAAATAATTTAAAAACTTGACTTTTCTTTGTTCTTTGTTCTTGACTTTCCTTTGTTTAATGAGCTTAAGCTTTATCTTTTCCAGCCAGGGAAGCTTTATCATTCAAATATTTTCCACACGGCATAGGATAACGCTGTTCGAATGAATTGCTACCACACGAGTAACTCTCAATAATGTTTTTAAGAAAATTTCCACACCTTATCTCTTTCACGACGGTCTCCCCTCCCCACAGGCCTGTTGTTTCCTTTCCAAGGGTGAGGAATAAATACCCCTACTCTATTTATATCATCAAAAGTTGTCTTTACTTAGTAAGAAATCTGACCTTTCTTAGTTTGTTTGAATGTGCATGTAACCTCCCAACGTGGATGCGCTCTGTCTGCATCAACGGTCCACCAATAACCAAGTGGTAAGGTTTAAATTAATAGATAAGATGTAGTGGTTCTCCACTAGGTTCGTGGACCACATAGGAATAGGGATTTTGCCACTTCTGCGAAGAAATTTTGATAAATGTGTTATTAAATCTTTATGGGTATGCATTGTCATGCAAAAATGGCTTCACATCCTCTCAGGGTTTATGTTGATTGAGAATCAAATACTAATATCCTTTATGAGATTCGATTGTGTTGAACGGTTTGTTGGACATAGCCACTTATCACGGGATATGATACCCATGATTAGGGAATGTGTTTAAAGTTTTCAATAATTAATATGATTTTAATATGTGATTTAAGAGATATGTTCGTTATTTGACTTATTACTCTGGATCAGTGGGTCGTAATTTTGATATGTATCTATGAGTTGTTATGGGTTGATTTTATTTGTAATGAGTCTAAATTCATGTTAGTTTACAATGGGTATGGATACCCATCCGAAATCAGTCTTGTTATTTAACTTAGTAATTGGATATGTGCTGGAATTTTATGTATTATTTGAATAATGTTTTTTGTTGCGACATTGCCAAACTAGATCTGCGATCTAGAAATTTTGATTTAGATGAGTAAAATTTCTGTTGGAACATGTGAAGAAGATGATGGTTTCATGGAGACATACTCATATCTCTTCCACTTAACTGTGATATCTGGAAATCTAGGGTGTGTTAGATCGATAGGAAACTTCCTATGGAACAATGCCAAATCACCACATTCATGGCATCTTCTCCCACCTACACACCTTTTAATGAAAAACGCATTTTCAGGATTCCTATTGCATAGTATCATAGAAATAAAATCTCGCACTACGTGAGGAGCTAGTTCACCATCCCAATGTTTTTTACAAAAATCCACAAATGTGTCGTAGTATAACTAGAATTCAACGTGGTATCGACAACAACAAGTGTCCTGAATCGTATTCAAACTAATATACCATGGTTTCAACTTACTAAACATGCTAAATGAGGTCTGGACACCGAGATTAGATTCTTTGAATTCCTCGAACAAAGCAACTCCTGTCATGTCCATAACATGCTTTCAATGCTCCTTATAAACGCCTCTTCCAAAATGTTTTCACATGACATGTTTTTGATCTGATATAGCAAGAGAATGGTTGTCCCAATACTCTATCACCTTTTCTCTAATTCCCTCTTCCATCCTGTCTTGGTATGCTTCTCTGCAAATAAGAGCCAAACAAGCAACTTCATCATTTTCATCTATCTTTACCCTGAATTTAATGTATTTGTGCAGTGTTTTTCTTGAAACGTGGAGCGACTTTGACATTGTTGTGACCATTCGATTTCTTGAGGTGCTTCATGCCACAATAGCAGTTGTAGTTTCCCTACGAGTAGCTCTGATATCAATTTTTCTTGACTTTCCAAATGCAGATAGTGCAGTTGTTACATTTTTTGTTACATTCTCACATGCATTTTTATTTTTAACATCCTTAAAACCCAACAACTTTGTGGCACGTTTCATTTTTTTGTGTTTTATCAATCCATGTAGGATTTTAGCTTGTGTTTAATCATTGATTGTTGTTCAAAGCACAACTTGATTATGTTACTGACATGCTCTCTGATTGTCCCATCACGGGTCGGGTTCCCGAACTCTTCTTGCATGGCATCCTCCAACCCTCTTAAACAATTTGCATCCATTCCAACATCATTGAAGCTCCCAATTACTCTTGAGAAATCAGAGGGTGCACAATCCTATGATGGTTGGCCAGGATCTATCCCTGCATAAGTTAATTGAATTTTGAAATTGTTTAGTTCTCTGACCAAATAAGGGACTTTTACATTGTTCAATTTCATTGTCTTTCAATGAAAAACAAGCGAATTAGAAAATTTTAAAGAAATGTAGTATGCAAGAAGATTTGTTTTCAAAGAACCAAAATTAAATGTTATGAATGCTGAATAAAATTCACAATATAAGGGGTATGCAAGAGAACATGTCTTCCAAATCTACGCGTGGGTGCACAAAATATTTCCCTAAAGACGTATGTCCTTCCTCTCAATTGTAACTGGTCCTCTAAAAGGTTCTTTCTCCAAATGGTTGTGAACCCACTTGGTTAAATAGCCTGCAGAGGAAACATAATCATTTATAACGATGATGAACTCGGGTCGGTACCAGCACCCATCGAAATATGACCTAGGTACTTCCAGCTTCCCACAACAACCCTAACTAAGCTATACATTGTTTTGTGAGATCATGTGGAGCAGTTTAGTTTGTAGCTTAGATTGTATTTTCAATTGTATTATAAAATGTCAAATTTCAATTTAGGATGTGAGCGAGGCCTATTTCAATCCGAGTTGTATTCTTCCTAAAAGTGGAGGAAAGAATCCCAACCAAGAAGGATTGAAAAAGATCTCGTGTGTGAAAGATGTGAAATTATTGAAATTAAAAATGCTTCGCGTTCAAATAAAAATAAATTTAAATGTACATAAATTTATTGTTCAATTGTTTTCATCCTACTTGAATTGAATTTTATTCTTTGTAATTTATACACCCTCTTATCATATTTCCTAAAGGAGGGTTTTATTGCAACACACTTGAAAGTGTGTTGCAATAAAACCCTCCTTAAGGAAATATGATAAGAGGGTGTATAAATTACAAAGAGTAAATTGCATCATTTAGAAGATCAAAATGATTATCGTCATGTTGTCTTATGCGAATAATTTACACTTAAATGTGAGTCTTTATTTGATGCAAACCTATGACACCCATTGCACAAACTTTAATATAAAATCCATTCACACAAGTTGGGTTATCGTATAATCCAATCTTTGTGTATGCTTGCAATCAATTCTCTTTTCGTAAAAAATAATAACTTCATATAAAGAGTATCTAAATAAATAAAATGCTTCACGTTGAAATAAAAATAATTTTATGTAAATAAATTTATTGTTCAATTGTTTTCATCATTCTTGGATTGAATTTAAACTCTTTGTAATTTATACACCATCTTATCATATTGCCTTAAGGAAGATTTTATTGTAACCCCACTTTCAAATAATTTATGTAAATAACTTTATTGTTCAATTATTTTCATCATTCTTGGATTGAATTTAAACTCTTTGTAATTTATACACCATCAAGTATCATATTCCCTTAAGGAAGATTTTATTGCAACCCCACTTTGCAATAAAATCTTCCTTAAGGAAATATGATAAGATGATGAGGATTTTTAGTATATTAGCTATTGTTGTTCTTGATGCTTTCATTATCATATCCATCTCTACTTCCTTACAATTTTTTTTGGAAAAGATGCACAAAAGTTCCTCATTGCTTGTCTTTCTTCTTATACTATAATTCTCCCAAACAAATAAAAACTATAGTATAGCCCAATATATTGTTGTGAAACTTAATTTGACCAAAATTCCCTCATTGCTTGCCTCTCTTATTGTACTATGCAAAATAATACACAAAATATTATCCCTAATATGTTGTGAAATTTAATGAAACATGTAGTTTTTTATAAACAAAAATATTCTCATATCATAAAAAAAAAAAGAGTCATTCCATATCCAAATACACAGACTAGTATGCTTAATATGTTGTGAAATTTAATGAAACATGTAGTTTTTTATAAACAAAAATATTCTTATATCATTAAAAATTTAAAGAAGAGTTATTCCAAGTCCAAATGTTGAGGAGGATATCTTACCATATTTTATATAAATAAAATGTAAGAAAAAATTAATTTGAGACATGTTACATTTAATTTGAAGTTATAAATAATAATTTTAATTAAATTAATAAAATTAATATTAATAAAACACGATTACATGTAATTTTTAATAATATTAGAGAACTTTCACATTACAATATTTTACATAAAATTTTATAATAAATAACTTGTATAAAGATTACACGCAACTTTTAAATTTTTTTATCATTAGTAATAAATAACTTTTATAAAAATTATATAAAAAATTTAACAATATTTCACCATCATTAATAATATTTTTTTCTAAAAATTACATAAAATTTCTACTTTACATGAAATTTTAAATATTACTAGACAACTTAATGTGGGATAAAGGCAAAGGTCTCCAACATCCCAAGAAGTTTCTTTCTACAGAAAATGACTGGGAAATCGGGTACGAAGTTTCTTTCGAGAGAAAGAGCATCACAAGAATCTTGTTGGATTTTATTTGTGAAAATCTTTTCAATTATGATGTGCAATTTTTTATTTAAGTTGGAAATAGTTGATGAATCGACTTAAGTAAAGGGTTTTAAGTAATCTAAAATATGGAAATTTGGTTTGATCTCAAAATAATAAGTAAATAACTAAAGGATTTTAAATATATTACGTAAGTAACAAAAGGATTTTAAATATATTAAAATGGTCGACATTTCGGTTTGATCTCAAAATAAAAAATAAAAAATAAAGTTATGTTGAATTGTCAATTATAAAAAATAAGATGCCATCTTGGTAAGTTGCCTGGCGATTGCAAAGATAAATAGGTACTGACGTGACTGAGTGGGAAGTATTTTGAATATCTTGCAGAATCGAAAGGGAGCACGCGGCTTTCCTTGCATCTTTAATCCCGATTCCCCAATCAATCTTTATTCGACCGCTCTATACTCTATATACAGAGAGAGATAGACAGAACAACTCAGAGGATTCGAAAGGCGCGGATGAAATGGATCACAACGCTGCTCTTCTTCTTGTCTCATTATTATTGCTTCTAGCGATGTATTCCCATGCTGCTTCATCATATCATCATCATCATATGCCCGCTCCTCAACGGATGATGAATTCAGCTCAAGTCAGGAGGTTATCTGCATCAATGGACGCCCACGAGACAAGGGACCTCCATGCTCTCTTGTCCTTCCGAAGGGCCATTACAGCGGATCCATACCGCTATCTCTCCAACTGGACGACGGAGAACTCCGAGAACATGTGCTCGTCATGGTATGGTATCAGCTGCCGACCACACACCAGAAGGGTGGTCGCCATATACCTTGCTTATAGACAATTGGAAGGTAAGCTTTCCCCGTGTATAGGCAACCTCTCATTATTGCGCAGATTGAGTCTTCTGGGTAATTCTTTCACAGGAAGTATTCCACCCGAACTTGGCCAGCTGAAAGCGTTGGGAGAACTTCACCTGAGCGAAAATCTGATCTCGGGTTCTATTCCAGTGGAATTGGGCCTGCTGCACAATCTACGTTTCCTGGATCTCTCTTCCAACGAATTCTCTGGTTCTATTCCAGTGGAATTGGGCCTGCTGCACAATCTACGTCTCCTGGATCTCTCTCTCAATGAATTCTCTGGTTCTATTCCAGTGGAATTGGGCCTGCTGCACAATCTAGAGTACCTAGCTCTCTCCGACAACAGAGACCTAGCTCTCTCCGACAACAAATTCTCTGGGAGTATACCGCGTCAATTGGGTAATTTGACGCACCTTACATCTCTATCGATTTCTTGTCAAAACATTTCTGGTTCTCTTCCTTCTGAAATATTCCGGCTTCCCCTTTCTTCGTTATTTATTGATTCTCTCAAAGGAGGCATACCTAAAGGTATTGCTAATTTGACCGAGTTGACCTACTTACGTCTTTCGAGAAGTGCAGTTCCCGAAGACATTGCCATTGCCAATTTAAACAAGTTGACTGGTCTAGCTATATATGGAAGCAAACTTATCACGGTACCTAAAGCCATTTTCAATTTGACCAAGTTGGATTATCTAGATCTCTCTCAAAACAATCTCACTAGCATATCTATAGGCCTTGCCAATTTGAGACAAATATCTGTACTAGATCTCTCTCAAAACAATCTTACTAGCATATCTATAGCCCTTGCCAATTTGACACAAATATCTCTACTAGGTCTTAGTGACAATAGGCTTAGTGGTAGCATCCCTAAAGCTATTACCTATTTAAAAAAACTTGAAAGTCTTGACCTCTCTAGAAACAATTTGATAGGCACAATTCCTAAAGCGATAACCGGTTTAAAAAACCTTGAAAACCTTTTCCTCTCAAGCAACAATCTGATAGGAACAATTCCTAGAGGTATAGGAAAGCTTCATTCATTGACAGATTTATTTTTAGATTCAAACAAGCTTTCTGGGAGTATTCCTGATAGTATTTATGGTTTGGTTTCACTTTTTTCCTTAGATATATCAAAGAACAATTTGGAGGGACCAATTCCTAATGGCATTGGCAATTGTAGTTCAATGGCAGAATTCGTTGCTCATTCTAATAATCTTTCTGGGACATTTCCCATGTCTTTGGCCCACTTGAACAACCTTATGATACTAGATTTAAGAAAGAATAGACTGGTGGGAAAGCTTCCTCAATACTTCTCTATTTTTCCTAAGTTGAGAGTTTTAAGCATTGGCTATAATAATCTCGATGGTCATATTTCTCAACACATCACAAATCTGACCAAGTTGTATTGGTTGGATTTATCCAACAACAAATTCAGTGGAAGAATACCAATGCATCTTGAAAGATTCTCTAGCTTCGCAAATGTGTCAGAAGACTCAGTTGATAAATTGGAGATTGAGGTTGACATGAAAGGAAGGGAGTATGTTATATCATATTTGGATCCTACAAACATTATATTTGATTTGTCTTGCAATAATCTAACAGGAAAAATCCCCACAAGCATAGGTAGCATGAGTCACTTACGATTGCTGAATTTATCTCATAATCAATTGGAAGGGCAAATTCACACATCTCTTAGTGGGATATCTACTTTGGAGCAGTTGGACTTGGCAAAAAATAATTTGAGTGGACCGATTCCCGAAGAGCTGTCTAAATTACATGAGTTAGCTGTTCTAGATGTTTCATCAAACAATCTTTGTGGGAAAATCCCAGCAGGAACACAATTTTCTACTTTTAGTGTATCTTCATTTCAAGACAACAGGTGTTTATGGGGTTGTCCTTTAGAATCATGCAATGTAAATGAAAGATGAGTGATAAAAGGTGATAATGTTAGTCAGAGTAGTAATGTAAGTCATGTGGATGAAAAGATGAAGTCATGTGGATGAAAAGATGTCATTGATAGCAGTGGGGATGGGAATAGGGATTGGAATTGGGGGAGTGGTTACTATCTTGATGTTATGGGAGAGAACTAGACATTGGGTGGTGCCACCAAACATGCCACAAATCTTTGTTAGGGTATATCGAACCCCTACATAGTTAGTTTTCTAGGCTCAAATGTTCTCACCCATTGTATCAAAATATATGATGTATCCAAATATAACATGTATGTTGAATTACAAATGTGTATCATCTTCTAAATGATAGTTACTTAATAAAAAGAGAAACAAATTAATAATATCATTACATAATCACGTATTGATAATGGATATAATCATGTTTAATCATATATCATGGTTTGAAATTTATATTACATTTATGAATTGATGTTATAATCATTATTGTAAATTTATCAATATTGTTTTATATTACAATATTTTACATAAACATAAATGTTATTAAACTCATTATTTATGTTTATAGTTACTTTTTCCTTAATGAATGAAAAAAATCCATTCTTATTATTATTATTTTTTAATTAATAATATATACTAATACAAAGTTGTTTTTATTCTTATTTGTAACATGGATCAACCTTATAAAACTTATTTACTACTGGTTAAAGTTATTGCAATCTTATTCCTATTTTCACTAATTGATAAGAGGACGAAGTTGTGAGTTTTATTTATAAAAGATGTGTAACTTTTATATTTGTAAACAAAGTTTTATTAAAAAATTAGATTATTATATTATGTATATTTAAGAAATATTTTATATATATATTTTTAATGATGTTAAAAATTAAATAAACAATAAAAAAAGGTGAATAAGAGATAATGGATTTCCCATGTATATTATTTTGTATACTTGTAAATGACAATCCAACCTAATATTTTAAATACTTAACAAACTAACATAAAAAAGAAATAGATCAAACTAAAAATGTATTTGACTCTCTTTTATATCTTGTATGGTGGGAGGGAAGAAATTTATAAACCAAGTTATACTAGGAAAAAGGTCTATTGAATCAAGCTAATCTTTGAGTTGGTGTATTTATTTTTAAAACCACTAATTAACTATAATGAAAAATAGTTAGTAAAGTTAATAAAAATTTACAATAAGCTTCTATTTAACTTAAAAATAAAGACAAACTCAAAATGGTGAGGGTAGAGGTAAATATGGAATTTAAGAACATATTCACAAAAAAATATATGGCCCTAGGATGACTTGTAACCCCATCACATTTTGTCTATGTTTGCTTGAATCTTGATTCATGGCCAATTGAGAAAATAAAGCCCACTTTGATTGATAGGCCCTCCAATTCACAATCTTTTTGTAGGGTTTGATAGTTAGTTTCCTATAGGAAAGCTTTCTCTGCAAAGTATTGGTATAAATTTCTCTTGTTTCCTGTAAATGGATATATAACTACAGAGTGTCAGTTTTGCTCCATAAATTTCTCTAACACAAAGGTTGCTAGTAAATGGATATATAAGTATAAATTTAAAGCACTAAGGATGAGTGTCCACCTACTTTGACTCCAACTTTTTCAATCAGTTTATGAATTTAGGTTTAAGTTTTTATAAAAAAATAGTTCATTCAAAAAAAAAAAACTAATTATACAATATAAACAAGCTCTTAGCTTCCCATTGTAATAATTCACCACTGCAATATTAAAATAACATTTTCCATCCACCTTACCCATCTTCCTACTGCAGTAAGATGTCCTATGCTCATATGTCATTCAATCTCCTTTTTTGTTCATGGATCTCTGAAGGCCAGGACCCACCTCTATGGAAAGTGTATCCTCCAATTCAATTGAATTTTTATCCAAAGCCTACGTTTTATGGCTGCCATAATTAATATGTTTTAATAATTTTATAATTGTTTTAAAGTAGAAGATGGTGGAGGATTCCCAATGTCTATGCATTCAAATGTATGTAAAATTCTACAAGCTATGGATGAAAAAATATAAAAAGAAAACACCAAGTCTGTTAATTAAGTGGAATTGAGAGTTTCAGAGACAACAATGCATTTCAAGCTCTCTCTTCTATGTGGTCAACATCTTATGCTAGGTGCCTGTGTTGCTAATAACTACTAAGCTTATCCTGATGCAACTTTATTGTCTAGATAAAGGGTTCTCTGGGTCTGTCCAGTGATGATAATATGGTGCTTTCAACATGGAGTGCTTCAATGGCACTCTATCAATGGAGGGGATGCAATGGATAAAGGAAGATAACACACATTTCAATTTTAACAAGTCAAGTGTTGGTAAGAACAAATCTCACTCTGTACATATAACCTTCAATTTTTGCTTATTCTAGAAACAATGCATCAAAGCATTTATTCTCACTCCCTTCAGTATGGTTGATTAGAAATTAGATGTTGTAACCATGCCATAAATTATAATTCTCTAGAAAATAGAGGTGATTCATAAAACTGCTTGAAAGCTATGCATATTAGAAACTTCTTTGTAAAACAACTTTTAAGTTGTTGCCAAGATGGATATGAAGAGGGTATGTTATCACGAAAACGATGTATCAATGAATTGATTCTATTCATCATCTCAGATGATGTGATAGAATTTTATTTATTTTATTATGTAGCTTGATATAAAAATAAATAGGAGATGTGCATGATTTGAAAGCTAGTTAGTGAGTACCCTCATATTCACAATTTTGGAATTGTTGAACTTGTAGTACTAT
This sequence comes from Pseudotsuga menziesii, assembly GCA_001517045.1. Taxonomy (NCBI): domain Eukaryota; kingdom Viridiplantae; phylum Streptophyta; class Pinopsida; order Pinales; family Pinaceae; genus Pseudotsuga; species Pseudotsuga menziesii. Next base: position 18,999 of record LPNX011036193.1, read on the forward strand.
TTTTTTGGGCATTAATGCAAATTTCTCTCTGTTATGAATCAGTGGTGTTGACTTGAGTTTCTTAAGTAGAACGCTTCCAAAGAAGGCACTACTCCCTTCGTTGGGAAGTAACAATACTAAATTACTTTATTTAATTTTTGTTACTCCTTATTGGGTTTTATGTCTTTTATGACTTTGTTACAACATTTTGATATATTGTTGTTTGTTTCATTTTATTGTTATATATATATATCTGTGTGTGTGTGTTTTGTTGCAAGTTATGAACTAGATTTGAATCAGATATATGATAGATATATGATACATTTAGATATTTGTGATTGAATTAATATATTTATACACTTCAGTAAATGAAATGTAATTCATGTAATACTTTGGGGTGACTTATAGATTGGTTGCCAAAGAATAAATTTCAAAAAAGAAGGGTAAGAAAAATGATTAAAAGTTATATGCAGGTTAGTTTTGGAAATGAAACTGTCAAAAAAATTTGTCTACGTAAGGGTGCCCGTCAAATTTAACCTCTATCATAGACAATTCCATTCTTTTGGAACGCCCTTTAAGGACATTAAAGAAAATTCAAATCTACTAAGAAGGAAAATTTGAATCTGAGCGGGCAAATTTGAATCCTTGCAATTTTGAATCTAAGCGAGTAATCACTACAATTTCTTCCAACTTTATATTGTAGTGATTGCAATGATCATGCTTAATATGTTTAATTCAATGGGCTAAATACATTGTTCCTTACTGTTTTTGAATATTGATTTTATTTGTTGGGAAATAATTATAATGGAGCTTCATGGAATCTAATCCCAAGTTTTGGTTATTTAATTGCCCGCAAAACTACAAAGCTGCAATGTGTCAGTTGCACCGACCAAAATAGGAGATACCCTTTCCGTTGTTGCATACAATGGCTAGCATGAAAGCCGATCCAACAAAATTGGTAAAAGAATCCGTGAGGAGCAGAAGATGAAAAATAGTTTCATGTATAATGCCTTTAATTGTTAATATACTATGTACACATGTACGAGCTATGCAAGATAAACTATGCCCTTTTCGTTGTAATTACTCAAATAATGGTAAATCCAACATGCACAATATTCTCTAACATTTGTTTGCAGATCATGTCA
>LPNX011036194.1:5098-25509 GCA_001517045.1 Pseudotsuga menziesii
CTGAGATGGCCAGCTCAATATCAAATTAAAAGTCCCTAATCTAACTTTAAAAGTCCTTGTAAATCCTTATTTTTCATCATGTACAATTTACTTTGTAAAAAATAAACTGCATCCTCATTTTCAATAGATAGTTTTTTATGTTTTTAACATTGCTAAATGTAGTCAAATAAAATCTATTGGCTACAAAAAAGCTTCAATGATATTTCTGAAACTTTTAATATATTTGAGCACCTTTGAACTTCATGATTTATGTTTTTATTCTTAGTCACATATTCATTAAGAACTTGGCTTGGGTTTTGCAGGAGATCCTCATGGGTCTTATGTGGTTGCTAAAAGAGGAAGCTAAAATTATTGATATTGTCAATTCCTCACCTCATCCAAGGGTAGAGTTTTACATTGTGACTCCAACTGGGAGCAACTTGGAGAGGCTTAGGGGATACAATGAGTGTGAGGAGTTGAAGCTAGTGATTGTTCCCACGGGTCCATATGCATTTTCAAATGTTATAGATGCCTTCAAGCATCTTTAAAGTGGAAGAGTGAGAGGGAAGGTTGTGATTTCACTCATTGATTGATGTCATGGCTCGAGTACTGTATTGTTCTCTCGGTTCAAATGCGCAACAGGTATTGGATTAGAAACTAACAACACCAGTCACAATATTTAAAAAAAAAAAATTCAGCAGGCGTCGCTTAAGCGACGCTTTCAACTGTCGCTTTTCCGACGTCTTTTGAGATATCCGTCGCAAATACGACACTTTTAACTGTCGCTTTTCCGACGTCTTTTGAGATATACGTCGCAAATCCAACGCTCTAAACTGTCGCTTTTTCGACGTCGTTTGTAGATATCCGTCGCAAATCCGACGGTTCTTGCTGTCGTTTTTTTTTAAAAACTTTCACCACTGTCGAGGATATTCCGTCGCTTAACTGACGGTTACTTAGGTGTCGCTTAACTGACGGTTATTTAGGTGTCGGAAACCAGACGACAAGTTTCCAACGCTTAACAAAAAATCAAAGTGTCGTACATGCGATAGGGAAGTGTCGAAAATCCGACATGACGGCCGTCGAATTTTTGGTCAAAATGTAGTAGTGTGTTTGCACAATCATGTCAGTCAATTGGGTATTCAGTTGATCGCCATGACGATCTACTTTCATGAGTCATGTCACTCCTCTAAGTCTTTCAAAAGAATGCATTGTCCACTATCGCATTGTGTGTTTGTCCCATCTAGTCATGCTGCCAAGTTTTTTTTCGTGTTGTCTGATGTTCAAAGGGGATCTGAAGAAGTGTCGCCTTTGCAGTACACACAGTCTTTGTGTCAGTATCTTTGAGTCAGTCATATGGTTACTACATGCACATCATTCTGGAACTATGTTCCGAGTTTCATGTCGTCGATGTGGGACTCATCATGGCCCTCCTTCGACGAGACTATCCCCGTCGACATTAGCTCATCATCCAGGAAATAGTCTTAGAAACAATATTTAGTACCTTGAGATCTATATGCCTTAATGATAGTTTCTCTCACTCTCGACATAGGTTCACATCATCGACCTTTGATCGATAGAATCGACTGGGTGTTCGACATCAGGACATCTATTCGTACTCAGTAGATTGTACTAAGGTACCTTGGGAATCGTTGACATTAATGGTGATCTCCCTCGCACTTGTTAATGGTTCACATCATTGACCGGTAATCAAGTGGTTTCTACCATGTTCGACTTCAGATCATTGTAATCACATGGATAGAATCGTATTTTGTGGAAGATGAGACGGAGACCTTAGGGATTTGTTTAAAAGCGCTCATTGCTTTTTCCCCGGGTTGCGATGGATTTTTGTATATCTAGCATGGATTCACATTTGTATGGTCATGGCTATACTCAAATTTGAGTCTATATGACATAGATATACATTGTATGTTTGGTATCTATGTCCAAGTTTGAGTCCTCTATCACATGGATCTACGCTGTATTCTAGTAGCCATGCTTGTTTATTCCACTCATGGATCTGCCTTGTATTGGTCTGCAGCTATGAGTTTGGTTACTTGTGTCTATGAGTCAACATACTGATGTACTACAAATGCCTACTTGACTGCACACTCCGATTGAGACGACATTTTCATCTCCTGGAAACGACTTCTTCTCAAAGCTCTCGTTTATCGTATAACTCTAAGACTCATGCTTTGGGGGGCATCCTGTTATACTAAAATCCTGTCACCATCATGTGATAAGACATTTGACATACCTACTTGCCCTGAATCCTAGATTTTGGAGTGGAAACTAAATGGTTTTTCATCAATATGTCATACAAATTCCTAGCACCGCGCATCCCCTTTATCCAAGAGTGGTACCCTTGCTCACACCACCTTTCATAGGTTGTCCACAAGCGGTGCCATCGCCCATTTACCTTGGTCCATAGGCGGTTATTACCAAAACCACTCTGTCTTTGAAGGAAAAATGCGGTACCCTGGGTAAAAAGAGAAAAAGAGAAGCTTCTCAAGGCTTCTAGATAATAAGCCTCGAGATATCCCTTATCCCTACTGTAGTGGGTCAGTTGAGCTCGAGATCCCCCATCCTAGGATCTTAGAGGCCACCTCTCCCACAAATATCTCAACCTACCCTATCCATATGGCCTTATAAATACAAGCTTATGGCCATGGTTGAGGGGGAGAACATTGAAGGTATTGTTATGATGTTGGATTGATTCTTGGCCCAAGATCATTTGGAGAGAGCATAGAGAGCTAGAGTTGTAGCTTTTGGATATGAAGAGCTGGTTTCATGGAGATGCATGTCAACACTAAGGCTTGGTTGTAAACTTCTTCATATTTCATTAATGAAATTTGATTTCTGTCCCACATATGTTGTTGTTGTTATGATTTCACATATATGTTGCTAGATTCCTTAGTCACTAGCATAGATTAGTAGATCATATTCTGGTTGCTTTGATCTATTTCTTGTTGAGCTTGATTGCAGGTACACAGGTGGACTATCAAAGCCTTGTATTCCAGATATCTACGGCGTCTAGGGAGAGCCTTCAACCTTTGTCCTCTATTTGTTCTGGATCTGAACCATGCAGACCAGTGGAACACCTTATTGTTTGTAGCAGGTGAAATATTCTAGCTAACACTCATAATCCCAGTAATCTCTAATATTAGCAAACTTCAGGGTTTCCTTAGACGCAATATTTACTTTCTTGATCTTAAGTGGTTTTAGAAACTGATCAGTATTTATAGGAGATCCCTCTACTGTATGTATACCTTATGACTCAGGTATGTTTATCTCTAGTGGGTCATCGTCATCCTGTTCTCCCATGATATTGTAGTACTCCATCCAACTATGTGTAGTTATAGGGAATTGGTAACCGTGCGTATCTATAGTCGGTATTTCTTCAAAGATCTTCTCCTTTACTACCTGTAGTGCAGCATCGATTGTTGGATGTTTGCTTGTAAATTCAAATGTCTGGGTAAAGTTTACAGTTAAAATTTCCCACTCACTGGTTCCTCGTCGCAGCTCCTATGAAGTGTACAAACCTATTGGCACCATTTCCAAGGTGTGGATGAATCGGTGAACCCATTCCTGTTGTGGATATGCTTTCCATGTCATGTGATAGTGCTCAATATGTTTTCCAGGATCTGACAATCCCATGTATTTTTTATCAGCATAGCTAATCTCTTCTCCTAATCTGATCTCCATCAGTCTTCTACATTGTGTCCATTCAGAGATACATTGTTTATGTGTAGCCCACCATCTAACATGCGCATCTTTCAGCACATAGTCAGTCTAGAGCAGACAGTCACTGTGATTCTGTGACCTTTTCTTTGAATTCTTCCAAGAAGGATGTAAGGTTAGGCAATCTTTCATATGTAGGCAAAACGCTTGCTTCAGCTCCTACCCTTCGAAGAAATTTTGTAATTCTTGCACACCTGCGCATGGAGACTTCATGTAGCCTATTTTTGTAATTTTCTAGGGCTTTGCCTGAGTCGAATGTTCACGCGCTTACACTGCACCAACTCAAGTTTCCATTGATTGGGGGGTTAATATAGTCTTCCTTCGAAGAAATAATGTTATACAGTTGTTCTAGATAATTCTCTTGCCCTTCTCTATGTACAGGCTCGATATATCGCTGCCCTTCAAGGGGATCAATGTGTGCAACCACTCTTATTTCAGAATCTTCGAAAGATAAGATCATTTTCTTGAAGTTTATGATAGTTTGGTTTTCTATTTCCAAATCAATCCTTAGAAGTGCGGCATAAGGTTTGTGTCATTAACAATGTCAATGACCTCAAAGTCAGCATATGTTCTCAAGCCTTCAACTTCCACCGGCACTTGGGATAGTCTACCAATTGGTAGCACATTTGACTAGTTTTCAAGCCTTATCTGAATAGGAGACCAGTCCAGTCGCAGCTTGTTCATTCTTTCCCATGTCTGCCTTGTCAATATATTGACATCTGATCCCAAGTTGAGTATGATATAGTCCATATCATAATATCCTATCTACGCAGTCATTCACAGTTCTTGGCCTCTCTTCTGTTTGCTTCTGATCTGTTTGAATCTTTTTTTAGGGCACAGGTCTTCTGTGTTGTCTTCTATGAGTGTTGTCAACTTTACGACAACATCTTTGTCATGGATTAGTGCTAAACAACTTTTGAAAAAGTACTTGAGCTTACTAATCGTTTTAGTGGTGACCTTCTGATTAGTTGTTCAAATATTTTGGGCATATCTCTCACTTGTCCATATGTCGAAGGATGAATGGTATCAACCAAGTCTTGTTGTGCCTCCAAGAATACTTCTCTTGTTTGACATCTAGCAGAGCTTTCTTTTGTGTTGTAGGTCACACCTGCGGATTTCCTTGTAGTGTATTTTTGTCTACTCTTATCGCAACACCTCCTCTTGTGACTACAACAAGGTTGGGTTTTCTTGGTTCGACATAAATCATTTGAATATTTGGATTGGAGTTTGGATTCAGATTTTACATCGGGTTGGGGTTAATGACGTTTCTAGCCTATCATTTCGCAATAAGTTGCGGACACTGTTCGATAGTGTGATCAAATGCTTTACAATATGTACAATGTTTCACAGGACTTTGACAATCTCAGGCAAAGTGACCTAGTTTCCCACAATCATAACATACAACTTAACCTCTTCCTCGACCAAATCCTCCTCCTTGTTGCTATCCTCGACCTCTAAAGTTCCCAACCCCCCTTTGTGGAGGGTATTGTTTTTGTTGAGTATATTGGTTTGGTTGGTATTGCAGTTGAGGATATTGTTGTTGTTGAAACTGTGTAGGCTGATACTGAGGCTGCACTCGTTCAACTTGCATTTCTTCATCATTCTTCATGAGGTAGGTATCCATCTTTTTCTCTTGGAGAAGTTGAAGTGCTCTGCGATCCTTTTCGTCATGACCTACTGATCTACAATATTTACAATACAGACTAGTAGGTGCACTTACAATATTCTGCAAGTACATACATTCCTCATACTTGTGACTTCTAGTCTGACATACTCTACACCAAGGCATCCCTTGGGTGTTTAATGGGTTCGACGCACCTGCTGCGACATAGTTCATCAGCGTCGGGCAATTATCTTTATGGTGTCCATATGTTCTACATCTTGTACACCATATTTCCTTTTGAACATCCTTGCCTCTTTTGATATCCTAGAGTTGCACTGTAATATTGGCCAGTTGCGAGTGACTTTGCATCATTCCCAAGCCAGTGTCTCCAACTAGAAAGGATTCTAACTTCATTGCTATCTCTAGAGCCTCTGTCTATGACACGAGTTTCTATTACATCAACGACGTTCAGATATGTGGAAACAAGGAAACAATAAACCATTCCTTTTGTTGCACATCTGAAATTTGGAAAGTCGCCTTGGCGATTAATGTCTTAAATCTCTATTCAATATCCCAAAGAGATTTTGTCGGTATATGCTTGATCTCCTTGATCTTAGTGATGCACTGTGATTCGGACTTCAGTTTTTTAAATTCATCAATCAACCCAAGATGAATCTCATTGAGTGTCTTTGGGACCACTCCCACTGGTACTATGGAAAAATTCATATACCAATCTAGCGCACGACCTTGGAGTGTCATGATCATATGTGCTTTCTTGATGTTCTCATCCTAGATCTGTCATATAGTCCAGATGGTGTCACACAGATACAAGATTTGTTCTAGGTCTTCCAACCTATTCCTGTTGAATATTGGGATCTTAATGTCAGTTCCAACCATTGGATTGATTGGTATTGTATTGACTGTTGGTACAGTAGGAAAAAAATGTGGACTAGTTGAACTTCCTTTTCTACTACCTACAACGTTAGTACTACTTGTATTTACATAAATAATTGGAGACAGGTCTCGCGATCTTATCTCTTGTAATGTAGACGATTTGTGTACAAGTTCTTGTTCTAGAGCTTCAGTCGACTCCTCAGACTCTTTGTTTCCTTATGATATTCCTTGATACTTCTCTTCCTTGTCGCACGAGCCTTCTTCTAGGTACGATGTAAACTCGTAGCCTTATTCTTCTTGCTCTGTGTTGCAACTGCCTCATCTGAACAAAGTTTTTTCATCTTTTGTCAGACCTGAATATTCTTCCACTTCTCAAAAATTCAGGGTCTAGTTCAGTCTCACTTTCTCCTGGGAACATATCACTCTATGTTTCTGTTGATACATAGCCACCCTTTTCTATTCAATCTATCATTCGCAGAATTTCCTTTCACATATAAGCATTTTTATCCACGTCTTCAAAGATGAGAGATATCGATTGCATGGTCCTCAAAAAACAATTCACTCGGACTCACTGTATGAGGTTATTGTATCGACAATGAACTCAGTGATATATCCTTCTACGATACTATCTACCCAGAAGTGCATAGCCCTTGATATAGGGTTGTTGATTCTTTTCAGCCACTTAATCAAGAACAGAGTACACTCTGTTGGTTCTCCTCCTTGAAAATTCTTTTTTTCTGCGTTTCCAACTTAGACAACCACTCATACAAGACGACAGGGAACTCAGAAAACAAACTCTTATAAATGTCTGAATAGATGTACCGACCCAACTAGTCTATTGGGTTCCACCGTGTTTCTTTTCTTTCTTCTAGTTCAAACTCTAGCTCTTTGAAATCTACCCAGTATTGGATCTTTGTTTTCGTAGGATTCCAAAACATATCCCTCTCCACAACACTTTAGGTCCCAAAAATGGAACCATTTGTTGGCTTTTCTCCTTGTGACCCATGTTAAACCCCCTTTTTGGTTAGTGCAACAAAGCCCAAGATATTGGCTCGATGGAGTAGAGCCCATCCGGAAGCACCTGTAACACAGATTTTGTCTCACCCAAAATATCTCAGTTCTATGGGTAACTTTCAGGACCACGTTTCCGCATTTTTTGCGGGAGAGTGTTTTAAGTCCTTGTCTCTACGCCAAGGTTTCCAATGAAGACTGGGAAGTTGGGTTGGCGGTTTGCACGTTATATGCCAACACAGGGTATGATTTTCGCTTATTTATGCAATATTATGCAAATTCACAGTGACAAGACATTACATACATATCTCAACATTCACACATATACACAACATGTAATGTGGAAGCCCATTAGGGAAAAAACCACAAGGTGCTCTTCATCTAGAATTGGCATGAGGAAATAAATGCACCTTTTGTCTATGGATAAAGCTACAGATTCTGTTCAAGATATTCTCTTCTATCTCTACAGACTTCTCCTCCCTCTCATGCTCTTTAATATTCTTTATCTTTATCACTCTACTCTACTCCTACTTAGTGATCCGCACACAACCTAGATTGACTCAATCTTCTCTACCTGTATGTGCACTCAGCCGCAGAACCATTACTCTGATGCACATAGTGATCCAGATCCAGTAACCAAAACTGTCCACCTCTAGTCTAGATCCAACGTCTTTCCCAAGAATCTAGACACTTACTCAAAACTGTTGTATCAACTAATCAACTCAAAATCGAACTAGCTAACGGGCTAACCCATTTACAACTTGGGCTTCTCCTTTTATAGCCTTGTTACAGACTCAATATAACTCGCATACATGCTTGGTATAGACTCAATACTGACTTGATATAGACTCTAACATACTCATATTTAGTTTCTATCCCATTCAACTTACTATATTCAGCCAATAGATTGTCTTTCCTATTCTAGAAATAGATGACCAAAAAGGTGTTATCGGCCTGACTAACAAAAATGCCTTTACGTGTGTGGTTTATGTCGGCTCCAGTTGAGTGCATATCCATGATCGCTAAGGGCTACTGCTTTCTGAATGTTATGCCTTACTGTCACTTTCTGGTCGTTACCTTATCTGCACATCTACTTCTGCGAATATTCTGCCATGCCATCTCATCTCTTACTTTTTCCTTCCACCGTAGCTTACAAAAATGGCACAGCTTCCTTGTGTTGCACCTTCCCTTTACCTTTTATCTTTATCTTCCCTCTTCTGTCGCAGGATCCTTCTCTTCTTCTTTGATGTTGTTTCTTCTGTCCCAGCTCCTTCTTCTTCTTCTTTACCCTCTTCTTTTCTACTTAGGCAAAATTCTACATGAATTCTACCCTTCTGTCTCGGGCCCAACAAGTATTATAAAAAAATGGGTGTCATATCCCTTGGTGATGCACATATAGTGTGTAAAATAAAAAATATATATCTAAATCATATCAATCATGTGGTCTAGTAGTGTCTCAGTAACATAATACTATGGTGGCCACTCAATGGAACACAAACCCGTGTAAATGGTACTCCTACCACCTACCTTCACATCACTTCCTATCCTAGAGGTATTCAATTTATGTAGTAGGTATCCAAAGGGTTAGAAACTAAAACATTTTCTCTATCAACGCAAGATTCCTCTCAGGCCCCTCCTTAGGCTGAGATACCTATTATGGAAACCATGGATGAGATGCTCGTGGAACCTACACTCCTCCCACATCATTAGAATTTATAACTCTTTCTTTTTGAAACTATAAAAAAAGTACAAAAACTGCATATATTTTTCAAAGACTTTAAAAACATTTTTTACCTATGTGTCCTCACTATGTGTTAGAAGGTAGGGATAGATTTGGATCTCCTCAGAAATCCATGTTGGCATATGGGAATTCCTCACTAGATGGAACTTGTTTCCTCCACCACAGTAGGAAATCATCATCAAAGGAACTCAATATTGATCGACCTCCTAATCAGTACATCATATCCATCCATCATGTTATGGCTTGGGAGGAGCGATATTGACTCAGGGGCACATTGCTAGAAGTCGCTCCAAGAAGAATCATAGTAGTATATTTCCATTCTTAATGCTCTTATGATTTCCCATTTTTCAATCTATCAATTGTACCTTCATACTCAATAGCAACCTCATGCACCAATCAAGCACTATAGGCCTAAGACGCCAAACTCCATAGAACATATGGGATTGAGAAGCTTAAAGAACCATTTATGAACCTTATATGCATGTGATGGTGGATAGAATTACCTTTAGTTGTAATATTGTAATGATTTTGATGGGGATTTGAAAATCCCCTTTTTGAGTTCTCAGAGTGCAATAAGTGTTGATGTATTATTGCACGGTCATGATGCCTTAATTTCACCCCATTTTTTTGAGATTTGTCAGCACTCATCACAGAGACAAACTTGTAAGGAAATAAATATCATCAATGACAATTTCAAGGACTCTGTCAATTACAAATCCATTTTCATCCATTGTCCAATATCCCGGAAGCATTTGGAGAAGTTTATTGTGTGCCCTCATGTTTGGAACACAATATAACTTTAATAATCCTCAAGTTTGGAGACCATTTATAGTTACTTAATAGGAAAAGGTTTCCCTATCAAGGTATTCATGTTCACTTTCTCTCCATATAATAGTTACTCTTGCAAAAAAATTCATAAATTTTAAGTTAGAATGCAATTCTTACTATCTTTGGTAGCTTCCATGCGACTTACAATGAAAACAAGTGCATGGACATGCACCCCAGACACTAGACATTTGAATTTTTCTAGAGCCCATGAACCCCATGATATGACAAAGCATGTGGGCATAGTTTCAATTTTATAGGGACCACCTAAAAGTGTAGCCTTTAGCTATTAAAATCAAAATTTGTTTCCAAAGGATTTTAATAGCTGAAGGCTATACTTTTCTACTTTTTCTAAATAACTCTAGAAGGTTTCGCACAGAAAAATTGACGTTAGTTAGTTTTTTAAACTGGTTTGCTACTTTTCAAACTATCTCGTTTTATGTTTCTACCTAATGAGCCTTTGTGGAGGAAGTGGGCTCGACCTAGGTGTATATATTGATATTCCCTCAACATCACCTAGTGCTTGTACCTAGCCTCGTTTCTTGATATACACTGCCAAGGATAATAAAAATAGGCTCATTTAACAACGCACTATCATAAGGTACCATATGATTGGTTGCATTAACACAACAACATTTCTTGAGTCTAGGTATTGAACCTGGGTTGTATTGTAAACCGATTACCTGATTTACCACTTTGTTACAACTTGCTTGACTGTAAAGCTTGGCGGGCCTTGGAGAGAACTTGGGGATTGGCCTAAGATTTAAAAATATTAATATAAATATAATATTAATACCCCTCCTGACATCTGTGTTTTGCTAATTTTTAGACTATCTCCTTTTCTTTTTCTACCCGATGAGCCTTTGTGGAGGAAGTGGGCTCGACCTAGGTGTATATATTGATATTCCCTCAACATCACCCAGGGCTTGTACTTGGCCTCGTCTATTGAGATACACTGGCTAGGACAATCATTATAGGATCATTTAACAACACAATATCATAAGGTACCATATAATTAGTTGCATTAACACAACATTTCTTGAGTTGAGGTATTGAACCTCGGTTGTATTGTAAACTGATCACCTGATTTACCACTTTGTTACAACTTGCTTGACTATAAAGTTTGGTGTGCCTTGGAGAGAACTTGGGGATTGGACTAAGATTTGAACATATAAATATTAATACCCCTTGTGACATACATGGACCACGAATGCTAGGGCATCCAAGTGGTTAGGCTTTCTCACTGGTGCTCTTGGGACCAAACGCATTGAGATATGGTAAAAATGAATTTTGTAGCATGTGTTTTTTTTATTAAACCCTGCTCTTGTGCATTCTTAAAAACTCAGCACACACGAGAATAGCATTTTAAAAAAAATTGACGGCTATTTCATCATTTTTTTAATGTAAAAACACGGTGTGTTTGCATACTAGAAATGCACCGGTGCTTTTATTATAAAATCACACCATTAAGCAAGGTTTGCAAATTTAAACGAATTTATTATAAAGACGCATCGTAAATAAAAAAAGAGGTGCGTTTATTTATTATACATGCACCAGTGTGTTTTAAGTTGCTAGGTGCAATCTTGTTAACATGTGTTATCTAGTGTGCATGTTGACCAAGTTGTTAGGCTTGGTCTTCCTCAAACCAAGATTTTGCAAATGTGTTCATGTTTTAGAATTTCATAATGTCGACGACTTTCTTAGATATTGGATTCAATCGAAAAGGTTGACTAACTTTGTCTAGTGAGACTTATGTATATTCCTTGATTCATTATTGTGTGAATTCTAAGCTACTGTGTTATACGTTCATGTGTTGATGTTTGTGAATGATAAATTGTTATGATGTGTATGGTGTCTAAAGACAGAGGCATAACTTTAAGCCATTAAAAGATGTGTTGAGTTGAGATGAGTTAGTTCAAATGAGGCAAGCTATTATTAAAAATGTATAATACTATTTAGTTTATATGCTATTGAAAGGTTATTTTGATTTGTTGAGTAAAAATGAAAGTAATTTAAAAGAACAACATATAGAATTGCAAAGATTCGGAAAACAAGAAACATCTATGTAGCCTTCATCCTCAAACATAATCAAGTGGTTAATTGATTCTGCCAAAAACTCTCTAGATCCTAAACAACGAAAAGGAGTCTACTTGATTCCTTGCCATTCTCGAAAAATTTATATTGGTGAAACATGCCGCTCACTACAAGTACATCTCAAAGAACACAAAGAACACAGCTCATAATCGCATAGCCAAATCAGCACTCACGGAACACTCTCACAATACTACTCACCACATTTGCTTGGAGAATGCAAAATTAATAAGTAGAGAAGATAACTACACCAAAAGTAATGTAAGAGAAGCCGCCCTGAACATTGAAAAAAGTAACAACTTAGAGATGCCGACGCAACAGTGTAGAGCAAGCACAAGCCTTACAAGTTCCAACATGCAGAATTGGAGCGCTAGTGTTGCTCTTTCCACAGATAGAGAAACACGTGGCAGGCACGCAGGGCCTCGTCTTGGGGGTAGTCGCACAGACATGTTGGTGTGTTGGGGAACATCTGGATCCAGATAATCTACGAAGGATCTAGTCGTACGCGAATCATGAAAATTGCATGTGAATCGCATCTAAGAAGTTTTATCATTATTGCAAATTTGGAAGCTCAATTTAGTCCAACACTGCTTCACGATAAGAACAATGTTTTAATTATGAACTTTTAGTTCACTTATTACTGACTGCTGCTTTTTATAATGGTGAAGATAATCACAATTTATTATCATGTTTACAATCCAACTCTTTTGGTTCATGTTTATAAAATAGGAGCGCCCTATATGCTGGACAGGCTCCCCTCCCGAGGGAAAGTCTGTCCAGTATTTAGAATTCGCCTTATAAAATATGCATAATTAAATTATACGGTATGTTTTTGGTGATTTTTTTTTAAGTAAAATTAAGTTAAAATGGTTGAAGTCATAGTTTTAGGTTGTTGAAGTTGTTTAACTAAAATGATTTAAGGGTAATCAAAAGCATTGAATTTTATTTTTACTATCAAAATTACAATTAAAATAAAAATATTAAAATTTTATTATTTGACAAAATGCAAATATCTATTTATAAACTTACTTTTTTAACAACATACAAATATTTATATTTTCATAATTTGTAAAAATAAATATCATTTAATTGATTTTAAATATTATGATGAAAATATATTAACTTATGAAAAATCCCCTAAGAAAAAAATGTATCTCAAGAAAAGGTGGTTGTTAACAGGTTGAGTCAATTGTAGGAGATGATGGCTCATATTGGTCAACAATGTAATCAACATAAGTTTAAGATCTACGAGGAGGCATCTTTGACTCGTAACTCTAACTCTAGCCTGAGTCAATTTGAATGTTTTTATAATCATGTTTTTTTTTTAGCACGAGTCAATTTGAATGTTTTTATAATCATGTTGCTTTTTTACATACATATAATTATATTTTTATGGTTTAAATGAAAATGATTTGGTATTTTATATAAAAAAAAGATAAATAAGAATTAAAAATAATAATATAACATAATAAAGTTAAAATAACATATTAATTAGATGTGCAATACAATATAAAATAAAATAATAATTATAATAATAAAATAATAAAAAGTTTAGTTTTATTTATATTTTTTAAATAATAGAAAAATTATATTATTTTTTTAATATTTTAAAATACTTACTAAAAAATATATGTGTGTTTTATACTTTTTAGGATTGCATGAAGATGAGACAAGATAAAATTATAATTATAATGAATAAATAAAAAGATAAAAAAAAATAGCTGGTAGTTGATGAATGGACACCCAACATCTCATGGAAGATGAGTACTAAAATATGAGATAAAAAAATAATATAAAAACTAACTCATGATTGATAAAAGGATAACATGAAAAATGTTAGTGATAACTTGTAGGTAACCATGGATAAGTCACACAAACCCGTTTATATATATATATATATATATATATATATATATTCCACCTGTCTTTCCTTCATCACTATCTCTCAACCATTTGATCCCTAACTATGTGGGTGTGCTAGTATATATACGAGTATAGATCCCATTAGAATCGAAACAAAAACTTATGAGAAATCTCCATTATCATTAGATTGATACAATCTATTTATTTTATTCATATATACATACATAAATTATTTTGTTCAGAATTGAGTATATGGTTGGGGGCACACACACACACACACACACACACATATATTTCGACATGTTTTGCTTTTTATAATTTTTGTGACACGTTTCTCACTTGGGTTGTAGAAAGGGCCCCTAGGCCCAGTAAAATGAGGGTTGATAGAGTATATCAAGTTAGATAGAATCAATTTAATTCCTTTGCTTTATATTTATATTTTTAGTTTGAATAAGGTTAGAGAGAAGCATTCCTAAATATCCAAGGCTTTAATGAGTTAACACATTAGTAAAGTTGGGTGTTACAAATATTTTTAAATTAATATTTTAATGTTGACATACACATGCCATTTTAAGACAAAGTGATTTTCATCCTCCTAATGTTGATTTTCTTTTTTAAGTAAGTTAAAATAAAAGATATATTGTATGTAATGTACCTAGGAGAGATAACATGGGGTATGTTAGGAAGTACCAAAAGGGATAATGCTATGTATTGAGGCCATTTCTATAAAATGTGGTCCAAGAATTAGATGTAACATGAAAATCAATAATTGTAAGAAGGCTTATTAAAATGTTTTTCCTAGTACAAAGTTTTCACTTTAAAAAGTGCGTAAAAGGTGAAACAATGCAATGAGAAATGTTGTGAAGTTATATTGATGAATTATTTTGTAGAAGAAAAGATTTGTGAAATGATTCTTTATAGAAGGAATAATTAAGGGTGTTACCATACCATAAGGGAAATCTCAAAATTAACCTTAATAGAGATATTAAGGTACACCAAAACACAATAAATCCATATAGTAAAGAAACTGAGTACAATAATGATGTAGAGAACATCCTTATGGAAATGTAATATTGTTAATTATTCTTTATGGATGTAATCACTTCACAAACCATGCTTTCTACATAATATTTCATCAATACTTATGAAGACATATCATTACATTGCTTCTACTTTATACAATTTCTATCAAAACTCCTAGGAACTTTATAGACAAAGAATTTTTAAGTAGACACAACCTTCTAGGTACTTTCTAAAAAATTAACTTTCTAGTATGCAAAAATTTCTTGTAGGACTTCTTATCATTTTTTTTCTTAAAACATCTACTTCATAGGTCTTATGTAATAGAGATGACCTCAATACATAGGATTATCCCCTAGGGTACCTCCATAGGTACCCCATATTATCCCCCATATGTACATTACATTCTATCCCCTTTGCATGTTTTGTCCTTGAAATATGGGAAGAAGCTATAAATTATGATTTATCAAGCAATGTAGCTAATTAGTACTAAGAACATGCTTCCATCCATCCTATGGAAAGGTAGACATGGCATCCAACCACACTCCAACCGCTTGCTTGACAGCTCAATCTTCATCTTGTTTCATCCTTCAATTCCATGATGTCGTTCCACTACTATGATATCTCCATGCTCTACTTTTAGTTCTCCATGTAACTCCATATTTTTTTCATTTTTTGTTGTTGTTTTCAACCTTTTCTTGATGATCATTGTTTCTCATGGTAATGTGGGTGGATATATATATATATATAAACCTTAGCTATTGGTTTTTGTTTCCTTTTTTACCTTTCTTAATGCAATGTGATATCTTTTTTATTGTACCAAAGCTTTAGAAAATTCTTTTACACATTAATATTAATTGTACCAACCAAGTCCATCCAAGGATATCCCAAAACTTACCCACATTAATTATATCTATAGTATCAAAATCTAAATGCAACTATATTTATTTTTAACTTACAAAATTTTATCCACATTGACATTTATTAAAGTTTACTTTGTACTAGAGTTTATAGAAACGATGACTATCTCTCTCATTGAATATCTCCATAAACATGTAATACCAAATTATCACATAAAAAAATACATTTCACATTCTTCATCTAAAAGTTTGGATAACTCAATGTGTTTGATCTCATCAAGTTGATTGATTAATGTCATTAAATTTAACAAATATAATTTTCATACAACCTTCTTTGAACTACTCTTAATTTAAAAAAAAAACAACTTTTACTTTTGTAATGTATTCCAAAAATTAATTTTAAACATATATCAAAATGTAACCTGAAATCAACTAAGCAAAACCAATAATTAGTTTTATTATTATAAGATTTCTTGACCATCACCTTAAACATAACTAAATGATCCCTTAATATACTAGCTTTTAAACCTTCAAATTTCTTTTCATAATACATTGAACATATTGCTGCGTTTGTTCGACTTACAATCAAGATAAATATATCGTGATGGGCCAGGGAAAACACCACAAGTCATTGTTGGAAATCTCTGGTTGGCATGAAAAAAGTCACATGTTCACTCATTCACTTATTGAACACAATTATAATTTTCGCCATCTTTGATGTGAAGGATAAGGGTTGCAATACATTTCATGTTAAACGTAATTTTAAACTACGTACAATTCACCTGCCATTAACATTTGCAGAACGTGCTTGATACGATCATGCGCGATTGGAGGTCTAAGGCATTGCCTTAACCCTCAAATCTACTCTCCGCCTTTAAGGCCCACGAAAAGCCGAGCACATTTCTGTGTATATAATCTCGCTCCCTCTCTTCCACTCTGCAGGGACGACAGAATTGCTTTCGTTTATACTTTGGGTTTTATATTTTGCTCACATTCTATGGAAGCCGCATGGAGGGCCGGTTTTCAACGGGAATATATAAGACAATTCGTTGCTGTGCTGCACCATGGCAGAAGCGAACGCACGACCAGATGCTTAGCTCGAAGTCGAGCCGTGAAACTGGTTGCAGATCTGTCACTAACCATGACGGCGAGGTGTCGAACCGCGTGGAGTCGGGCGATCCTTAGGAAATACCTTTTCAAGCCCAACAAATCCCGCTGCCAACGGCGATCAGTAGTTAAATCCAGAGTGAATTCACCCAGATCGGCGTCTGCCAAGAACAAGAAATCCGTGAAAAAGCTGTTCGGAGTGGCTTCTCGTCTGAAAACTCTCAGGCAGCTCATTCCCGGAGGTCGGTGGCTGGACACGCCCGTTTTCTTAGAAAAGGTCACGGACTACACCGTGGCGCTTAAGATGCAGGTCCAGGCCATGCAGGCGCTCACAGGCTCCTAAAATTAGGGTTTTCATGCTGCTTGCCATGTCTAGGTCTACTGTCGCAAGGTCGAATCTCGGGACGAACAAGCAAAGACGTGAGAGGCATTTTGCACTGAGCAGCTCTTAGTATATACTATATGTGTAGATGTTGCTTAAACAACAGGAAATATTAAACCGTGACGAGGGTAGAGCGCTTCCAAAGATAGACTCCACATGATCTGGTAACTAGGATTAAGATAAAAGTCTATGTATCTTCAGTCTCCAAGCTCCAGATAAACTGTCGATATAATTTTGCATTCCATCTATCAGAGAATGTGTCAATATAATTTGGCATTTTTCTGTTATGAATATGGTATTATGATATTTTACTTTTTTACTTTGGGTTTCTGATTGGAAATGGTAATTCTTATTTTCTAGAACTAGATTTACCATTTACAAAGTACAGAAGTACGTATTTTTACCATTTTAAAGGACTTCATTCTTTATGCTTGAAAGATTTAAAAAAAATAAAAAAAATTGATTTTAAGTATTTTGTTAATTTATTATATTTAAGAAATCTAAATTAAAATAAATTTAGGTTTATATATCTGTGTAGAGTTAATGCTTATAATTTTTACATTATTTATTTAATTTTCACAATAGAATGAATAATGAATACATAAATGTTACAATGAATAATGAATAGATAAATGTTATTCAGTAACCAATTATATAAAATATTGAAACGAATTTCAATAATAAATATTATATTAAGTTATATATTTAAATAAATTAATAGTTGTGATTACTTCTTATTTTTTAATTTTTTTTCACTCATTAACCAATTACATAAAGAAATTTCAATAATAAATATTATATTAAGCTACATATTTAAATAAATTAATAGGTGTGATTAGTTCTTATTTTTTAATCTCTTTTTCATTTATTAACCAATTACATAAAATATTGAAAGGAATTTCAATGATAAATATTATATTAAGCTATATATTTAAATAAATTAATAGTTGTGATTACTTATTATTTATAATCTCTTTTTCATTCATTTAAATAAACTAGCATAGCTCTATTTTAAAACCAGATCTATCAAGCATCAAGAGCGATCTAAATGGTAAGAAAATATAAATATCAAGAAACTGGATCCCTCTTGGTACTTGATAGATCCAGGTTTAAAATAGATTTATGCTAGTTTTTTAATTTTTTTATATTTTATTTAATTCGATATGTAATTGATATTTTTCATTTTTTATTCATGATGGCTAGTTTAACTTTTAATTTTTAATTAATATTTAAGTCATATATAATTTATTTTTTCATTTTTTAATATTTTTTTATTTATGTAAACTAACATAACCTGACTGACCTGACTAAGTAAGAAATTCTCCTCCATACTTACTGGTGAGTACCTCCCTTCTCTCGATACAATTAATAGTTGTGACTACATCTGATCTTTTAATCTCCTTCTCACTTCCTTTGCATCCTAACCCAAGTTGCTCAGCCCTCTTACCCATGACATAGAGCCTAAGCTCGTTCCGCACTTCACCCTTGTTTACTGAAATTAGGCTACTCCTCACAAGAATCCACACAAAGTTCTACCATGCATTTTAAGATGAAGACAATTTCTACCTCTTAAGTAAAATTATTTTTTATTGTACCATGCGTCATCGTTTAGGCCCTTGGAGAAAGAGTTCTCATTGGATAATTTACTCGCTATGGCAATTGATTAGTGGATCCAAAAGAATGGGATGACTTTAATAAAAGTTAAGTTATCATATTTTTATTTTTATTTATTTATTTATTAATTAGGGTGAGTAAGGTTTTTAATTTTCACTTTTATGTTTGAATTTAAATTTAAGGAAATTAGAGATAATATGTTTCCAAATGAAAAAGAGGGAAGAAGTCATCAATAATTATAAGAATATTGGATATAGTTTTAGTAGTGGTTTTAAGATTTCAAGTATCAAACAATGAAGGTGAGTTTCACTGATTTTTACTAATTCTTAAATTTCCAACTATAAAATGTTGGGAAACATTTTTATAAAAAGGCTCAAATTTCTAAGGGTTTTATATAGTGTTTAGTCAATTTTTATGATTTTGAGAGTAAAATAGAATTGTCCCATGGGATTTGGGCGAATTATCCCATGGAATTTCTTTCTTGTTTCTTCGAGCACAAAATTCCTTTCTTCCATCATTTTTACTTCATTTAGTGCATAGTCTAGCTATTTTTCAATATCCTATTCCTTCTCACTCATTTGTTTTATCAATGTTTCTTGAAAACCCTTTTCCTCCTTCACTTGTTCTTCAACTTCTAATAGCTGTTCCTTTAAGGATTTGTTCTTCTTCCTTGAGTTCTTCAGTTCTTCCAAAGCACTAACCAGTTCACCTTCTAGGTCTTTGCAGTTTCTTCTTCACTATTACTTATATCACGCAGACTGCTTGATCCAATTTCTGCATAATATTTTGAAGGTGAAATATAGACTCCATTATAAAAATACATACTAAGTGTTTTTGGTTGGCCTTCATGAGCCTTCTCTTCTAATGATTCTTTCTTGATGAAAGAACAATAATAATATTTTTCTTCTGAATCTTCATATTCTACAAGCATTAGTACAAGAAGATGAGGGACCTTTTACATGTAATCCTATTTTTTGAAAACACAATCACGTTTCATAAAAATACAACGTGTTTCTGCTACATAGCACTTTCTATGGTTAAACCCGAGCTTGACATGTCATGGGACATGTAGGATAGGAAAACATATCGCGCAGGCATTATATAACTACAAAACGTGTGCACGATATGTAGTTATAAAACACATATGTGATTTGTAAAATTAAAATAAATTTATATACATAGCCCCAAAACACGTGGTGCATTATACCATCACGAATGCGAAAATCGGGATCGAACTGGAGCGAATTGGGTACTGTGGACTGTTGAAGGAGCCGATTTAGTTGGAGGGGAGGAAAATACACTGGTGAATTGCCATCTAATCAGGTAATTCAATCATCCATAGCATTGTTTTTTGTCAATTCTAAACCTAGAATACGGTTTTTTAATAGTTTAAAACAACCAAATTTTGTATTATTTAGCAAATTGGAGATAACCAAGACACTAATTAAATCCACATCTCCCTCAACCAAGATGAATGATTAATTACAATGAATTCATTTTCAAGAACTCAAAAATTCCTAATGCAACCAAAAATAAAAAAAATATAGAACTCCTCCCTTTATACAATGTATCCATTCTCATGAAACCCAAATTTCCAACCCTCAAAGGACATTTCCCCATGATACTAATTGAATAAGTTTCCTCAGAAATGGCCATAACAAGATGAAATGCATGTGCACAAGC
>LPNX011036236.1:0-17743 GCA_001517045.1 Pseudotsuga menziesii
TATCAAATTGTAAACTATGAAATTGTAAACTATGAAATTTATCAACTATCAAATTGTAAACTATGAAATCTATCAAATTGTAAACTATGAAAATGAAAATGAAATTGCATAACTTTGAAATTTATCAAATTGTAAACTATGAAAATGAAAATCAAATTGCATAACTTTGAAATTATACCTATATCAATGGGATTTGCTTCCTCCATCATAGCTTCATTTGGAATTTCTTCTTCTCTCAAGATTGTTCTTTTTCTCCTCTTCCTTTCTTTATCTTTCTCTCTTTTCTCTTCAATTTTGTTTTGATTTCTTTCATTTCTTCTTGTTCGACGTTGGTTGCTTCCCATTGTAA
Source organism: Pseudotsuga menziesii (assembly GCA_001517045.1). NCBI lineage: Eukaryota > Viridiplantae > Streptophyta > Pinopsida > Pinales > Pinaceae > Pseudotsuga > Pseudotsuga menziesii. The sequence continues at coordinate 350 of LPNX011036236.1, forward strand.
TTGATCAACAATCCAAATTGATACCTGCAAAACAATCTACAATGCTAAATTTGTATTACAAAACAAACATTTTTTCAAAGAAATTAGGCAATTTTGAAGGATAGAGTTAGCTTAGTATGAATTATGTTTATATAGAGTTTCAACAAAAATTCGGGTGGGAAAGATGGTTGGGTGTGTATTTGGAGTGTCATTAATGTTTGAATTCACTCCTGGGCTTTTGCTCCAAAGGAGTTTACATGACTAGGACCTCGACCAAGCTCATACCTCGGTCGAGGTCTTAACGAAACCTCGACCGAGGGTTTGTTAAACCCTCGGTCGAGGGCTTTACAAACCCTCGATCGAGGTTTCGTTAAGACCTCGACCGAGGTATTTAAATACCTCGGTCGAGGTTCATACCTCGGTCGAGGGCTTAAGAAAATAGACTTAGCCCACATTCAAACAAATGAAAAATTTTATGTGCCTTGCAGAGGTGTACACCCTGCCATTCCTAGCACATAACTGAGCGGAGTTGATACCGATAAATTCACCAACGAATCTTCTATCCATTGAGGTATCATACATGCATTTTGGCATCAATATGAAATTTATTTTTTAATTACTTCTAAAACTTATACTTAGAAAACCACACTGCAACTTCGAAGCAGCTCAAAGAAAAATCCACAGAGTTAAAAATACACAGCCAAAAAATTCTTAAAAATGCACACATTACATATCGACGTGTCCTCTTCAAAAGGGTATCTTTGGTTTTTCAATTTTTGAAAAAATAGAAAAAATTGCTTTACGTGGACAAATATGTGTTTAAAACAATGCTGAAATCGAATGTGGTCACTTTCGAAAAATAATAAATAATTGTATAATGCGAAAAAAAATTAACAAAAAAATATGCACATCACACTGCATTTTATGTAGATCATGCTCATATATATATATTTTTTTAAATTATTAATGCAGGATTGAATTACTCTACGTGGACACGAGCCACTTATTAACTTCTTCAAATTTTTAAGGTCACACAATTCATTAAATGCAAAAAATCACACATTAAATGACATCGGAATATTTTAAAAAAAATATCACTATGAAGCCAACATAATATTCTACAATTTGTTTTTTTACTGCAAGTCAAAATTCACATGGCATATATGTGTTTTGAGGGCTTCTATCTAGCACATGAGTAAAAAATCAGGTTTTCATCGCCAAATTTGGCCAAAAAGTGTTACCCATCTTCATGGAATCACTCGTAGAGAAGTCGATTAATTCCTCAGAACACTGTCATAGTGAACAGTCACAAGGTAATATAAATTATGCCTTGAGTACCAGAGTAAAATCATTTCCTCATATCTCTTATATAGATTCACTTTCTAATATATTAGAATAAAAAATCTCGTAGTCTTTCTTGAATAATCCACCTATTTGTCTCCTAGATTCATCTCCCAATGATTGTGATTTTGTTGAAAAAACATCTCTGAAGGTCCTTTTTCATATTTTTGGTGTGGTGTGATGAAGAGTACTTATATTTTGTCCTTTGTATATTTATGTACAAAGTGAGTTATATATAAATAAAGCGATGTTTTGTACTTTATAAAATGGGTCTCACTTAAGTTATTATTTAATAATTAAAGTGAATTAATTATTAGATGTGGGTGCATTAAATGATGGCCCTTGATTTTGTAATGTATCGACTCTATATTATTTAATAATTAAAGTGAATTAATTATTAGATGTGGGTGCAATAAATGATGGCCCTTGATTTTGTAATGTATCGACTCAACCATAGATTAGGTGGTTAAATAGGTAGTTACAAATTTTAAAAATAAAACAAGAGAGAAAGGACAAATTGATCACACCATTAATGTAGAGAGAGAGAGAAGAAATGCCCTAGAGGAGTGGCACAAATCCCAAGGAGAGGAGCAACACATTTCCCAAGGCATCCAGAACCATATAGTAGCCAATATGACAGTGACCGTACAACACACGTATGGGCACATTTCCAGAGGTACTGCTGGTGCATTAATTGCAGACTGACAAGTCAAACTGTTGCAATAAATTCTGGAACATGTGGGAACAATTTTTGAGGTAGGAAAGTACAACAAAAGTACAATCGTACAACAACACGTGTGAAGGTCATACAACAGGTCGTACAACTGTTAATGAGCACAAAAATCGAGGTATTTTGTTGTTGTTCTAGTTTGGGTATTTTTGTCAATGAGGGTTGAAGGAATGATTTCAAGTGTAGATGGAATGTTTCTGAGTATTCTTCTTAATAATAATTTTTTTCCTTCTAGGGTTTTCCCCATGAGTTGGGGTTTTTCCCGGTTTGTTGACCAAAACATCTGTGTTTTCATGTGTGAATGATTACTTCAGTCTTTGAGAAGGCCTTGAATATGATGGTTTTTATTTCAAGTTTATGAGTAAATTTTTAATCATAAACCCTAAGGCATTCAAGTGTTTGACAGAATGTGTGAATGAAAGTTTCATATTAATGTCATTTAGTTTCTTCATGGTATCAGAGCAGAACTGAAGTAGGGTTCAAGGTTGTGATTCACAATTAGAAGTTGTGTTGCCTTTCAAGTTAAAATATTTGTTGTAAGTAAATTCCAATGATAAGCATAAGGTATGTAGATAGGTTGGGTGGTGTATCCAACTATCTTCCTTGGAAAGTTAGAATAATTGTTGTGGTTAAAGAATGTAAAATATGGGGTTTTTTTAACACCAAGATGAACAGGCCTATAGACAAAACGAACTAGATGAGTTTGAATCCCTATAATCCAGATCCCAAAGAGTGATCCTAGATGGATTAAAGGATCATCTTATTCCACATTTGGCAGAAAAGAAGACTGCTAAAGGCATGTGGGATACCTTGAACTAGTTACTTGAATCCAAGAATGAGAACCACAAGATGGCACTAAAGGACAAGATGCACAATGTCAAGATGAACAAAGATGGAGATGTATCCTCCTACTTAACTCAAGTGGCATAAGTCAAAGATGATTTAGTACCCGTAGGATATATTATCCCAGATTCAGAACTGGTGAGAATAACCCTGAAGGGTTTCACCAAAAAGTGCGAAGTATTTGTTAACTGCGTTGTAGGTAGGGAGAAGCTTCCTAATTGGTCCAGACCGTGGGATGATTTTACTTAGGAGGATATTTGAGAAGGGTTTTTGGGTAGTCAGGTCAATGAAGAGGTGGAGAATAATGTGGCACTTGCAACAAAAGTTAACAAGAAGTAGAAAGACATCAGTCAAGTCAGATGTTACCAATGTGGTCAGATGGGACATTATGCCTCAAAGTGTCCTGAGAAGAAGAATGTGAAAGAGATGAATGAAATAGACATGACAGCATCTACAATAGTTGAATACTATGCAACAAAGTGTGAGCAAGAGTTTTATCTTGTTTCGATTGATTCCAGTATAGGGAGATCAATTTTTTAGATTGTCTGGGTTGTTGACAGTGGTGCAAATAGATATGACTAGGATCTATGATATCTTTCAGATCATCACAGATTTGGGGCTAGTACACTTTATTCAGAAAAATATTGATAGTCCTCAGATAACGATACGAGGGGTTGGAACAGTCAGGTTCCAACTAGACTTTGGTGAGATCCTGGAAATACATGGATTGATTTTTATACATGGGATGAGAGTCAACAAACTCTCAGTATCATCCTTTGAGGATGAAGGTTGTGGAATGATGGTGAGGTATGGCCATGTTTCCTGCATTAGAGAGATGAGCTAGTTGGTATTACCATTCTATTAGGATATTGCAGGGACATGTTCTATGTTTTGAGATGACACATTGCATGACAAGGAGCAGGCATGTGGTTGTCAGAGTCAGAGGATGAGGTGAGAATTGCATATGAAATACATGGTTCTGATGAGGAGAGTGACTCTCTCTAGAGCACTGGAAAGAGACTCAACCAGTCTAGTGATGGTGTAGATTAGTAGGTGGATGAGACTCAGGTCGAGTCTCAGGCTTCAGTGTTCCAGTATGGATTTGAGCATATGTTTCCAAGAGTGATTCCAGAGAAGGAGGGAGTTTTTTTAGGATTTAGAGATGGAGATGATGTTGTGGACCTTTCTTGTTAAGAGGGAGTGTTGAAAAATTAACTTTGAAGGTCCACTTTCATATTTTTGGTATGGTGTGATAAAGAGGACTTAGATTTTTTCCTTTGTGTATTTTGTATAAAGAGAGTTATATAAATAAAGTGATGTTTTGTATTGTATAGAATGAGTCTCAATTAAGTTATTATTTAATAACTAAAGTGAATTAATTATTAAATGTGGGTGCATTAAATGATGGCCCTTGATTTTGTAAATGTATCTCAACCATATATTACGTGGTTACAAATTTTAAAATATAAAACAAGAGAGAAAGGGCAAATTGATCACACCATTAATGAAGAGAGAGAGAGAGAGAGAAAAGAAGAAGATTGAAAGAGAGAAGAAATGACCTAGAGGAGTGGCATGAATCCCAAGGAGAGGAGCATCACATTTGCCAAGGCAGCGAGGATTGTACAACAACCAGTCTGATAGTGACCGTACAACACATGTGTGGGGAAATTTCTCGAGGTACTACTGGTGCATTAATTGTAGACTGACAAGTTGTACTCATGCAATAAATTCTGGCACGTGTGTGCATAATTTTTTAGGGAGGAAAGTACAACAAAGTACATGTGTACAAAAAAACATGTGAACGTTGTACAATAGGTCCTACAACTGTTACTGGGCACGAAAATAAAGGTATTTTGTTGATGTTCCAGTTTGGGTATTTTTTTCAATGTGGGTTGAAGGAATGATTTCATGTGTAGATGGAATGTTTCTGAGTATTCTTCTTAATAATAATTTTCTTCTTTCTAGGTTTTTCCCCGGGAATTGGGGATTTTCCCGGTCTGTTGACCAAAACATTTGTGTTTTCATGTGTGAATGATTACTTCAGTATTTGAGGAGATATTGAATATGGTGGTTTTTATTTTAATTTTATGAGTAAATTTTTAATCATAAACCCTAATGCATTCAAGTGTTTGACAGAATGTATGAATGAAAGTTTCATATTAATGTCATTTATTTTCTTCAGATTTTTCACTAGACCCTAACTTGTCTTCAAGCAACTCTTCCTCACTTCATTTAAGTGGCTATAATTCTTATTTATAATCTTGTTTTCAAGTTGATATGCATGTTGTCACATAATCCATACCATATGCCATACCTATGAATACTCTTAATACTATACAAACCCCAAGTTCACTAGTTGATTCCTTATTGGTTTCCTATGCAGTGTTACTTACATCAAATGGTTTAAAGTCTTGACTATTTTTCACTGGTTGGTTATACATGACCTTAGTCATCATTGGAATTATATTACACATGTTTGGATCTGTTGTAAATACGTATGGTTCATATCTCAAGTCCATCCATCATTCATATTTTTACATGCATAGGTTTTCCCTAGTTGATCGTCCTTTTCCTATCTTAGCCCTATATCCTCATGGAGACATTGAACCTTTGGTATTTGATGTTCCATATGATAATATTTCTAATATATCAAATTCTTTCCAGGCTCATATCAGATTTGGGAAGGTGTTACATCAGATTGGAAGAAAGATATGTGATCCACATCACCATTTTGTTACTATAGAAGGAACTGATTGTGTTGTTGATTGTGTTAATTTTACTACTCTTTGGGAAAGAGTATGCACATATCTATTCTCCTTTTGAGATTGTGTTTGCGGATCACAATATGATAGCATCAAGAATCATTCAAATAATGCTCCTACTTCATTAGATGATGAGCTACAAGGAGTTTCTCCTCTTCCTTCTTGCAGATTCTACACTCTAGTGCATGATTGTGGAGTCTACAAACTTCTTCATTAAGTATTTCACCAAAAGCAGTTCCTTCAACTCATTCAAGTGAATATAAATTCATATTGAAGACATATTGTTCAATTTTTTGTGGCTTTTCCTTTCTTGAGGGGTGATTTTCCCCACATGGTTTTGCCTCTTTCCTCAATTCTTTGGACAAAATAATTGTAAAGGGTGACCATAGCCTTGTTGTTGGGCCCTATATGCACTTATATGCATATGATTATTTCAGACATATCATCATAAAGTCATACTTAAGGGGGTGTTTTGAGATATTATAAACCCACTCCATACTTAGGATAACAATATTTAATCATTATTGATTAATCTCCTAACTACTAGCCTAGATAGTTGGGATCCACCTGCACCACTTGGTCAACACTTTTCATATATACACCAGGAGTGCATTTATCCTGATTATGGTTAGATCCTACCTACTTTATTGACTTCCATAATTAGTAACTGCGCCTTCCTACAAATTTTGTCTTTATACTGCTTTTATCATGATTTTCAGTGGATAAGGTAAAGCTAGTCAACTAGGAAACTGCTATCTTTTGTTGCCAACATATCGTCCATGATTTTCTCTCCATATTCCATCACTCATGACAACTTAATCATGTTTCAGCTAATTCGTGAGGTCCTTGACATATTTGGAAAGTTTTTTAGCCACCTATGGGGGTTTATCATATTTGGCAAGTCTTCTTTATGAGATAGCATGAGTTGTCTCCTAAGAAACCTGAATTTACCTATGAAGGATGTATTATTTGTTTACACTATGTTGATCAATAATACATGGAAATATATTGGATCATTCTTCACTTCTCTTGTATCAATTCTTACTATTCTATCTCTATTTTCCTTGTGCATCCTTGTGAAAATTATATTTGTAGCTATATCTACATCATGTGCTTATTCTTAGCATCAAGGCTCTATTTCTTCATAGTATCAAAGCTGTTATTTCTACAGTGCATTGGTAAGGTCTAATTCCTAACAACCTTCATTTGTTCTGAAGGTTTCATTTAAAATGCCTTCTTGTCTCATTCTGATTTGATGGTATCCAACTTGGTAAATAAAATTTCTCCATATAATTCTTCAATGACATGAGTAAGAAACTTACCTTTGAAGGTCATCTTGTTGAGCTCTATTTAATCTAGACGCATATGCCATGAACCTTCCTTATTGTGGACCATCACCATAGATGCGGAGAAAGCACTTTGACTAGGATGAAGGATGCCATCATCTAACATTTCTTGAACCGTTTTCACATTCTCACTCTTTTGTGCATATAGGTACCTGTAGGCTTTGATGTCCTGGTTGCAAATGAATAACATGGTCATGATCATGAGTAGGTGGAATACCTTTAGGTATCTCTTCAATTACATTTGGATGATTGTTGATAACTCTTTGGAGATCCATTGGAATATAAGGTATAGATGCTCAAATATTTAACGAGCACAATTTTGCAATTACACCATGGTGTCTTGTTTCCAACAATTTTGTTATGTTGTTAGAGCTTATCATTTTAGAGGGTTTCTTTGGAATACTTTTGAGTTTATTTTCCTTGCCTTTTGAACCAAATATCATGAAAAAAAATTGAAAATTAAGATCCAATGTTCCTAATGATTATAACCATTAGACCGCTAATACAACATCAACACCACCCATTTGTATTGTAATCATTGGACTATCCAATAAATATTCTTTCATAATAATCCTAATACTATGACACTTCCCTAAACAATTTATAGTATCTCCATTTGCAATTATTACTTGAAACTCTAGTTTATGGATATATAAAGAAATTGAGAAGTTTCGCTAATTTGCAATTAATGAAGTCATGGCTACTACTAAAATCAATCAACGCTTTTACCATTTTTTTTGACATATCTCTCTATCACCATAGTTTGATGAGTGTTAATGATGACCAATGCATGACAATATATGGTTTGAGTAGTATATTTTAGTTCTACATCTTGACTATTTTAGTTTTGGATCGTCCTCCTTTTCACAATCTATGTAGAATAATTATTTCTTATTGCACTTATGCCCCTTACTATACTTGTTGTCATAATTGAAGCATAGTTTCTTTTCTATTCTTTCCTCCACTTGCTTATGTTTCAACCTTGTAGTTTGAGTGAGGTTAGGGGGGTAAACCTCCCTATAGGTGTTAGTGGTAGCACTTCTATTAACCATACTTATATTTTCAAATTTTCTTGCCAAACTAAATACATTCTCCAATGACTTGGGATCAAATAGACATATATTATATTGAATGCTCTCCTTTAGAGTTCCCATAAAGAGATCCAACAAATTATCTTTTGAAATGGTCTTCACTCTAAGACCCAACTTTTGAAATTTATTAGTGTAGATTGTATTTGGACCTCTTTTCCTAAGATTTGTCAATTGGATGAATAAGGTGTTGCTCTTAATATCCTCATAATTTGCTATCAATTCATCTGTAAATATAGTCCAAGATACAATACAATTATTTTTATGATCACAAATTCATTGGTATCACACAAATTGATAAGGTTCTAGATACAAGGGTGCAATAATTACATTTCTTAAATTTGGCACTTGGTGTAAATCAAAGAATTTCTCCATTTTGAGTATCCACGTTATGGGACCATTACCATCATACTTATTCATATATATCTTTGGAATGAAATAGTTCATTGGTCTTGAGTTGAACCCATAATTATGTGGATTATGGAGTGATGAATGATCAAGTGTTGGAGACTCAAACCTCTTGTTATGAAATTGTTTTTCAATTTTCTCAATATATGATGAATTAGGAGTAATTAGGAGTAAAGAGATGTCTCATCTCATTCAAAATTATCCCTTTCATAACTTTGAGATTCTCTTTCCTAGTCATCTTTTATATATTCTCTTTATTGCCCATCTTTCGATCCATTGTTTTAAACTCACTTTCTATATCATTTTTTGTGTTTATCAATTGAATGTGTCTCTGATTCATCACTCAATTCCTTAACCTTATTTTCCAAAGTAGATAACTGGTTATACATTTCTTCATTTTATTCATGAGTGATGGTTGTGCTTTCTAAAAGTTTAATTGGTGTAGATTTTTTCACAAAACCATTTGTCATTTGAGCTCAAAATAATATTTACCTATGATTCTCCTCTATTTCCTTTTTATCATAGCATTTGAATCACTCAAAATATATATATTCCAATCAAAATTTATGCAAGTTTTAAGTTAACACACTTTTAAAAACCTTGGTTTGTAGGTTGTCCAACTAGTTGACATTTCACTAAAATTATCTTTGAAAAATTCTTTGCTTTTCCCTCCCTCCTTGGATTTTGGATTTCGACTTGTAATATCCTCGTATATCTTCTCTGCAATACCACAAGTTTGATTGAATTTTGATGTGCTAAGAGAAAATTATGGTAACTTTCTCAAAACTTGTTTTTGTCCCTTTTAGAATAGCAAACTTGTACAACCTGATAAATATTTGATTTTCTTTTTTTTCTTCTAAATTTTTTACCAAAAACATTATTGTTTGTCTTCTTTTTTATACAACATGTGGCACTCAATTGGAGCTCTCAATATTTAGATATAATAGTTTTATCCAAAACACATGTTTGAGACTAATTTTTAGACTAGTCATAAACCCTACCTTTGCATTTATAATGAACTAAGACCTAAAACTTTTACCACATGCATTTCACTATGTCTTCTAGGGTGCCTCAAAATTTCACTATTTGAAATGTCCCCCAAAAAACTTATAGAAAAAATGACTATGATACCAAATATAATGCACCAAAAAGCATGAAATAATTTAAGAAAGAGTAATCCAACGCCTTGAGAATGAAATAAAGAGATGAATAAGAAGCCTCTTTAAGGGGGAAACTTCCATTACAATGCATCAAATGCACAAGACAACATGAGATGATCTCTAAACTAAGTCTCCTTGATATATATAGGAGACAAATGTTACAGTTAATTTCCTAGTTGACCATACAAATACAATTAAGATCATAGCCAACCAATAAATAAAATACTAATATAATAATATAAATGCAATGTTACAATATCTAGGGGATAAAACATTGCACCTACTCAACATATGCATATGTAATTTGTATCTCTATGAATGTTATGCTTTCAATGATTTATGTTCTTTCCTATTTGCAATGCTTGATTTTCAATGCCAATTAAATGACATACCCTCTTAAAATGTTTGTACAAAACTTTGTCAAGGATTTGTATCCAAATTCTCACATATGTAATGTGTGGATATGGATATTTCTTCATGCTATCCATGCCCATGGAATACACCAAACAATTATTGAAATAGTGAATTCAATCTCGTTTCTTTCTTATAGAAAGAAGGCACATTCAATTGCTTTCGTTCTTGAAGTATATGGTATTAGGCTCCAATGGTAAGGAAAAGGTGCTTGTTGAAGACTTGTGGCACTCCTTACCAATGATGTGGCATTACAAATTTTATACAACACCAAATTTCCAACAAAAATGATATATATATATATATATAATTGATGGAAATGACCTGTCCATGTTACCTCAACAACCAATGTATTATATTAAGGAGGAAGCTCTGTGTAAAATTAAAAAGATTCTCGATGTTTCGTGCTGGGTAGTTCATCCCCTTTTCAGGAGATACTTGAAAAGAAGAATGTTCTAGTGGCCAATCGTATATCAATTCGACAACAAATATAATAAATTACTCCATCACGAAAAACCGTTAAACCAATTAGCGTGTATAATATATAACTCAAGCCTCAATAAAGAACATAAATATTCTCCTCTATGTCAATGTTACCCATATTTGAAATAAATATATATATATATATATATATATTCAATTTTAGAGACTAACATCCAATTAGTAAGACTACTCTAAAAATAAAGGAATATAATGCTATGATATTAGGAGCGAGTAAGATGCTCCAACACAAACGCAAACAAGAATGTTGTCCTCAATGACATTGATACTCAACAATGATGAAATTAAATTTAAATGAAGACAAACAACATATTTATCCTTAATAAAGGAATGAGCAACTATAAAACACAATGTTTGCTTTGTGGACAAGTTGAGAATGAGTCACAATTACTATATGATGCTTACCATTGAGAGACACCAAAAAAGACAAATCCACCTTTCAGGGAATGTGAATCATTGGAGGAAAAAACTCGTGTTCCATAGGGGTTGATGATATATAAGGAAGTCAGGAAGCCACTTCAACAATTTAATTTTCCTATGTACAACTTGCGTAAAATGTCTACCATTGGTGAGAGGAATAAGTGCTAGATATCAAGAAATAGAATTAGCACTCTAGTTGGGAAAGGAAACTATGGTAACCATTTCTATACCATAACCATCAATCTCGTGGACACAATAGATGGAGAATCTACAACTCTTAGCTATTGGGTCTTAATGATTTGGTGGTTTCAAGTGAACTAGTTTTAAGGAAATAGAAATTGGGTGGTGTTTCAATGGCCAAACATAGGATATTATATGTAAATTACTTGGTCCATCAAATTGCATGGCCTACAAGCTACTATTTTTATACTAGCATATAAGGCATTAAATTCAATGGTATATAATCAATTGATTGATGGTAACATTGGTGATTGTTAAGATACATTTTTTCAATGAATTAACCTAGATGAGAGTGTTGGATAACCATTAGATTCTAACATCATCGAGTCACTTAGAACAATAATTAAAGTGCCAAAACTAATTCAATATAACAGTGAATTGATCATGCCACATGGCACTGTTAAAATACACAAACAATAATATGCACAATAGGAAACAATTAAACTACCCAACAAACACACAGTTTTATCTTGGAAACCCAAATTGGAAAAGCAACTTCGAATGGTTGCTCGATTTTTATTTACGACAATTGGAAGGTTACAATGGAGTCTCATGGATCTATAGTCCATTTCACAATTTACAGATCGAGGATCTTTTTTGCATCCTCTCCTCTAAGTGAAAAGATCCTTTGTGATTAAAACACTTTAAGGATATGGAAATTGTTGGGTTATAGGGAAGGCCGATCATCATTTTCCTTTCATTTTCCCTTTTGTAATGTCCTTTCTCTTATTTTGTCCTTTTCCCATTCAATTCTTTTTTTTCTTTTTAAATATAATTTCATAATGTTTGCATTACCTTTTCTTCTTCTTTCATCTCTCATTAATTATCGACTACTTGTGTGTATTGATATTTTATGAACCATTCATGTTTGTTTTTAAATATATTTTGGATCACACATCCTCACTGAGAGGCTTTAAGTCTCGAAGAGATCTTAGGAAATCAATATTTAGGTAAATATGCTTTATGGCTACTTCTCTAGAACATGCTCTCAACTTTAGCTCTTGGTTATAGCTCTAACTTTGGATTTGGTTGTGACTCTCATATATAGTTTATGGCTCTAACCTTGGCTATTAGTATGACTTTGGATTTGGTTTCTAGCTACTCTTGTTCCTACAACACAAAATTTCAGTCATTGATTCTCTACGATGACAAATCTTTAGCATTGGAACCTTCATTCATAATCCAGTCCCATATTCAACATGCAAGTCCCTTTCAATCTCATACTTCATGATAATTTGTATTGGTAACCAACAATAAGTTGAATTCATGTCTTCCCTTGTTCATTGTTGAAAGCATGTAGTAGTCATTCAACATTAGGATCCTAGAAATCACATGCTATCACAGATCAAATCAACACAAGAGAAGTGTGGATTACCTTCTACTTGAAAATCTATTACTTTTGAACATGAAAACCACTATGTTGTTTGCACATGCTCACATAACACTTTATCTCTACACTAATGCCAATTGAATGACCTTTTTTTGCAATCACAACACCTTCTTCTATCTAAAAAAATTGACGATTTCAACACATATACAACTATAGGTGAGAATTATCAATAGGCTATGGTCGTGGCTTTGCTCACAACTCTTAGAAATTCATTCAACATATTCATAGAAGGAACCAAGCACATAAAACAACAATTTCTTTGTTCGTTGTTGTTATTATTTAAATATGAATTTATTGCATTAATATTGTTATATTAGTGTTGTCCTTATTGATCAACTATATCCTTTAATTGAAATGTTGCCCTTTGTCTCATATATACACCAAGGAGACCTAGTTATAAATATTATCTCATCTTGTGCATTTGATATATTGTTTAAGGAGGTTTCTCCCTCAAAGAGTCTTCATATTCATTGCCTTTATTTCATTCTCAAGGCATGGAGTGCTTATTTTTCTTTCTATTTTATGATTTTTTCGTAATTTCATATTATAGCATACAATCCTTGGCTTGGCTCCTTCAAAATGAGTTATCTTGTCATTTTCATTATAAATTTTATTCTTGCGAAAGTTTCAAACAAATTTTTTGAGAGCCTCAAAAGACATATAAAGTACCCATGGTAAAAAATTTAGGTTTTGGTTCTCTATAAGATTAATGTTATAGTCTATGGAAGTTAGAGTTTTTGACCATTCCAAAAACTAGTTTCAAACAAGTGTTATGGATTAAAATCTTATATATGAAGCTTGCGAGTTCCAAGTATGATGCTACTAGTTGCAATAGGAAAAATATGAACCATAATGTTTTTGGGGAAAAATTAGAATTAGACCGAAAAAAATTAGACACGTGGTAGGCCTTACAAATTCACTCTCTTTAAAGGGACAAAACAACAATCTTGGGAAAGTTACCATATATTTTTATTGGCACATCAGAATTTGGTTCAACCTATGCCATTGTAGAGAAACACATTAAGTAAGTGAGGCCAAAATTTCAAACTTAGAGGGGCAAGAATTTCACACACACATATATATATAAGAGAAAGATTGGTCAGCATGGTAGTCCAAACTAGGGTTTTAAAAGGTATGCCAACTTAAGATTTGCATATATTTTAATTCAAAGATTTGTTTTGGGTCATTCAAAAGGTTTGATAAAGATAAAAAAGAAAGAATTATTGGTTTATTATTTTTGTCTCATACGGCAAAGGGTTCTACAAAAAATTCTACACCCATGAAACCTTATGGGAGCTCATCATTGACAGGAGGAAAATCAAGAGATGGACTTTAATATGTCTAAGATAGAAGAGAAAACAAAAAGATGGAAAGGAAACATGGTATGAAAGGTTGACATCGTAGATATGGTAAGGCAAAGATATTTGGAAGAGTTAAAAAATGGTCTCAAAGAAAGTACATCTTGCAAGGTTGATCTCAAAGATCTAAAGGGGGGTATTTTGAATGAGCTAAGACTCGTCTTTACCCTTAATTCACCTCCTCAAGAAGATGATAAGGATAACAACATGTTTGAGTCCCAATCACATATTGAGAAAATGGAAACACATTTTGGAAACAAGAGTTTTGAGTCTTGAACCGTTGATTATTTATTGCTCCAAGATCCACATCATCAAGGTTCAACTCGGGACCAAGAAACTACTTCATTCTCAAGATTGATATGAGAAATTTTGATGGTAATGATCTAATAACATGGATATTCCAAATGGAACAATTCTTTGATTTACACCAAGTGCCAACTTTACAAAAAGTAACTATTGCATTATTGTATTTAAAACCTAGTCAATTTGTTGAGAATTATGGTCAAATGGCAACACCTATAACAATGTTATTGAAAAAGGAGACACTTTCTTGGAATAAAAAATAAACAAGAACTTTTGAAACACTCAAGGAGTTTATGCGCATAACTCATTCTTATCTATACGTGACTTTAAAAAAAAACTTTCTTGTGTAGTGTGAGGCTTTAGGGGATGGAATTGGTGCAATTTTAATGCAAGAAGAAAGGTCCCTTGTTTTGAAATATGTCAACTTCAAGGAAAACAATTACTCAAACCAATTTTATGAAAATAAAATGTTGGCCATACTGCGTGTGGTTAATGTAACATCCTCAGCCATCATTTTGACCCAAAGATGGGAAGTTACAAATTCTGCCATATAAAATTTCACTCCATAAAGGTTGATACTAAAATTCCAAACTAATTTTAAGCCTACTATGAGTGCCAGAAAATTTGAAATGCCACTGCAAGACAAACACCTTCTAATGGAGGTTTAGTGGAATCTCCAACATAAAAATCATTTTATTTGTTTATAGCAGAGGTGCATAGTGGAGGTGGGCGGCTAGAGGTTTTTGCCGATGTTTTTGTCTCAGATACACTTACTATATATAAATGCATCAGGTCGCTTTAACATACATAGGAGCACGAGAGATTTAAATTGTATCGACATTTTAAATATTTATTGTTAAAAAAAAAATATCACTACCCCTAACACATATACCAACACCGGTGCGCTTTAAACAAAGCACATTAAAAAATAATTATAATTTTTTTCATTGTTACAGTGCTCCTATGAAAAAATTGACCACAAAAATCCTCCTTTTTTCATTGTTACAGTGCTCCTATAGAGTCATACAATCACCTATGCTCAAGCAGCATATAGTGTGACATTGTTCCCATAGCATTGTACTTGTCTGATGTT
Organism: Pseudotsuga menziesii; assembly: GCA_001517045.1. Taxonomy (NCBI): domain Eukaryota; kingdom Viridiplantae; phylum Streptophyta; class Pinopsida; order Pinales; family Pinaceae; genus Pseudotsuga; species Pseudotsuga menziesii. Next base: position 15,723 of record LPNX011036236.1, read on the forward strand.
TATGTATATATTAGACGTATCGGCATCATGTATCATACAAGAATGCTATAACCTGGCAATGCGTACTCTGGAGAACCATAGGTTGTGTGTGTTTACTAGCACACCATAAAGTTACCAGTGTGTTTTGTTATATAATATGCATCGGTAACATATTTAAAATTTCAAAACCGATAGCTTATCGATGCATTAATTAGCACAATGTAAAACATAAACCCTAATTGCTAAAATGTGTGTTATGTTGCGCAGCGCTACCAGTTCGTATATGTATATTAGACACATTGACATCATATATTGAAATAAAAACCCCAGAACCCATTGGCATGTTTGGAAGAGTATCGTTCCATAACCATTAACAATGCTACCAATTTGGCACGGTCACCGGTGCATTGGAGTACTGTAAGAGCACCGATTTGATTTTTTTATTGTTTTGAATTTAATTTCTTTTTCTAAATGTTTTAAGGCACTATTTGTGGGTGCACACAGGTAGAATTATATGCACTGCTTATAGTGCTTATGTTATCAGGGTGCTTGGTGCTTGTGTTAAAAGTGTTGTATTGTGTATGAAATTGTTTGTTGCCCCCCTCCATTGAAAAAGTTCTCTTAAGTATTTCATTTACCTATTTTGTATATATTTTGTACTGTATTAATATGATTCATGATGAAATTTGTATGTAAATTAGGTATAGATATTGCTGACACAATTGCCATAGGTCGACTTATATAACCTCATTTGGGTGTAGACAATGAGGGAGAGGGAGAGAGATATGGTTCCTCAACCTATCTCTGATGATAATATCCATCTATTATTTCAGGGTGACCTCCTCAAATTTTATGAGGAAGCTAATTCACTCAGGGGCCAGAGTATTGAGCTATTGGCAAAGTTGATCCAGCGATGGAATCATGACAAGAAATCCTTCAGGGTTGGTCTGGATATTTGATTCCAACCCACACAGGAGGATTTTTACTTTGTTATAGATTTATATAGGAGTGGGGAGGAATTTCCCATTTCTCGATCTACCACTTGGTGTCGTTGTTGACACTCAGTTGAGGTATGTTCAACGATTCTTTAGTTATGATATTACTCGACCCAATGAGTTCTAGGTGAGTGGGAGCCATTTGGGGCTATATGAATTTCGGTCAAAGAAGGTCAACTGCTTGAGCCTTTTTGTCACCATGATAGCCCACCGTCTCATTGATGGGAAGTGCATTAGTTGTGTTATGTTGTATTATATAGAGACTTTACTAAAGACGCCCAAGTTGATCAGTTGGGCAACAATTTTTTGATGACTTTTCTAAATTACTTTAGACCACTATCATAACTAGTTGCATGGGAGGTAGTTTTCCCCTTTTCCTCAAAGTTATTTACCCTATTTTTTTAGAGGTTTCCAGCAACTTGACCCACATTTAGTCCTATATTTGGAAACGTGCTAGCTGGACCTATGATTGATGTGTGTATACGCATCCAAGGGCAAGGGTTTCCCAAGAGAGGACAACCTGAGATCATGTGTAAGGTTCCTGGTGCAAAAATTTTGGCGATGTTACGCACTTAGGACCGCCACTCAATCATCGATTGTGTACAATATCCATAATTCAGGATCAACTGAAGAGGGTGTGCGAACATGTTACTCCAAAGAAACCAGTGGATACGAGAGGTAATATGATCATTATATTTTCATTAATGTAGTTGCATAATTTTTATCTTATTGAATACACATGTAATTAATTATTTTTTTTGTTTAAATTGTCTAATTATTGTACTTGTCTACTACTTTTCAAATATTGGGTCGTTTGGAAGGGATGAGACACCACTACATGATGTGGAGATGGTTGAGTCCGATTGTAACACCCCCTCCCACCATAAAGACCTAAGAGCTACTACAACTCGTGAAAATAGAACATGGATCATAAATGCGTCCATGAGAAATAGAAAACCCTCACCACAATGAGGCTACTCCCGCTACAAATTAATCAAGGGAACTTGAGACATTCTAACATTATCATAACAGTGAAGAACATTATAT
>LPNX011036236.1:18273-115388 GCA_001517045.1 Pseudotsuga menziesii
GGGCGTTACACCAGCTATTTAGGGGGCTGTGTTGAATACCCTTAATTCATTCCCTGTTTTCTAACTGCCAGCCATTTACAGATTGCCCGGATTCACAGCCATCTTGTATGCTGAAATTCCTGAATTTGTTTTTGGTGTGATTACTAGCGTTCAGCCGTCATTATAACTACTGAATTCATAGCCATCGATGGAAGAAAAATTCATGATGAACCGTTGGGATTTCTAACCTTTTATAAGGTGGCTTGGAGTCATTAAAGGGGGGGGGAATGATCACGACATCCTCCAGGTATGGAGCGAGAAGAGGGAATTCAAAAGAAAAACGCCAGCCGATTGAGTTTCTGGGCGGAATATCCATGCTGCAGATCGACATCTGTAAGTTGGATTCTCATTTTTGGGTATAGTATGATACCATGCAACTGCATTTTAATTTATATGACCATTGTTTATTCATCTGGTATACCCCTCTAATTGCTTACAGTGGATTTAAATAATGATGATTATACTATCTCACAATGCTGAAAGTCATTTTCCTTTGATTGATGTCGGAGTCTTCTCTTTACATGGACCTTATGTGCAATATTACCCATCTCTACGGCGTAATAGGAGAGGTGGAACTCCTACCCATTCATATGAAAATACAAATCGATTCTGACATCTCTATGTTGTAAGTTATGGTAGCAATTTATGGAAGCATTTTGTCTGGGATAGCTGCCGATATGAAGAATGCAATATTTATATTTATGAGCCTGCAATATCAACCTTGAGCCGATGGGAGGAAGATCCTAAGCCTATCGAATTTTTGTTTATCTTATAAGCCCATATTTTTGGAATCAGACCTGTAGGATCGTAGATCTTGACAACGATTCAGCCCTAGGGAATCACAAATCTTGTTTCCCCAAACGATTTCTGTAATATTTAGAATGCATTGCATTTATAAAGGTGAGATCCAGTTTGGGTGCTGCCTAACTTAAATCTTCAATTTATGTCAAAGCTTGACTTTGTTCTTCTTAAGGATTGTAGATAAATAATCCTTTCATGCGTTTTTGGCTGTCCTTTTATTCCTGCGTTTACTTAAGGGTTGTTATCTCATTCAAAAGTTTGTGCCTTATAAAATGGCGGCAAACTCATTCAGCGGTTTGCGTTTTGATGGTGGCAACCTCATTCAAAGCCTGTGTGTTATAAAATGGTAGATAAGATCTAGTTTTGGTGGAAATCCCTGCAAGTCAGGTTGAAGAGTCAGATCCTTTCGTATGGGGTGAATAATCTATGCTGATTTGATTAAGCAACCAGATCCTAAGTAGGATTTAGCTCTGCTCATATTGGAGTTGGAAGCACCGCACTGTTGAATTAACAAGCAGATCGGATTCAATTCCATTTGTTGTAGGATTCTCTATCGTCTCGATTTAAAACTCCAGATCCAAACCTTATGTCTTAACTCTGCATATTTGTCTGAACGTTTTGATTCAGGAGCCATATCCATACGACCTTTGCGTTTGGTTGGAAACTATACTTATCCACTTGATTCTCTGCATGTGGGGTTAGAATCAGCCTGCTTTTCATATTGAAAACCAAGTCTGGATCATATCGTTGAGATCGACCTCGCTGTCACCGACTGGAAATCTCTACTAGTGCTATCATGTGTAAGCATCTCTTCTCGATTCAACCTAATTTCCACCTTGTGAGGCTATTGAAAATCAATGTCGTGACCCTTTTCCATGGACTCCTTTTGATTGGTGATTTTTGTTTGAGATATATTATCTTATAAATTGAATGTCGCTTGGGAAAGAATGTCTGAGTTGGCACTCACCTGGGTGATATCATGTTTCTTAAGGCTGAATTATTGTCTGAGGAATATATAGATAGGTATATGTGTGTATATATAAATCCATGTGCCTACTCACGTATAGGAATGTGAGACTAATCTGCAGGATTCATTACTCTGTAGGAATGGATGCTTGAAAATTAATAACTATAATGACTACAGATATTGTACCTTATATGGTAAAGAGGTCCCAATTGTAGTACTGCTGTTAGTATGGTTTCTATTGTACATTGTTAGGATTTCATTATTCAGTATGAAATGTTGGTTTAAATCCAAGTTCCTCATGTGTCCAAGGAACTGTAAATGATTTTACGAGCTGTCATAAAGAAAGGCAATTTTGAGTTGCAAGTGTCTCTCTGCGAGGAGATTTGAGGCAAGGTAAACCGGTCATGGATGCGGTTGTGCCATGACGATGTAATTACTCTCTAATAAGCAATAATAATAAAAAGCAAATTGGTGGATGTAGCCTCGTGGACGAGGTGAACCACGTGAATTGTTGTCTTGTCTTTGGTTACCTTGGTTACCTTAGATATCATTTTATGTTTTAGTGTATGCTCAATGCTTAACAATGTTTAATGTTGGGTGCATGGGTTATGAATTACCTTTTGGCAAATATACAAATGGCGTGTAAGATTTTCTCTGATTTTGTGGTAGGTAGGGTATTTTCCAATTATGTGATTTTCATCCTCAAAAGTTTAACATGTTGTGTTGTGGATAGTGTACCAAGAAGAATTTTAATTCCCATGTCACCAAATTGCACTGAGATATACAAGGTTCGTTACAAGAATAGTGTGATTCATCTTCTGATTAAAGTCTCAATAACAAAGAGTCGAGTTAAGGGGGAATTAAGAACTCAGATTTAATCCTTCATGTACTTGCATAAGACTTAAGGGTGTGTCATATTGTCATCTATTGAGTGGCTTAGCATGTAGAAAAACTAAATCAGAAATAAGATATGGCACATTGAGAAATGGGCAGATCCCTGCTTGTGGAGCTTATACTGATTGGTTGATAAATACTATTGAAAACCTATCTTATGGCTGACACTTCACTAAGGTCATTTATTACAGGTATTAGACTAACATTCTTCAAGGAATTTTCTGTACATGTGATCCTGTGGTTGCCGACGGAAGGTAATACTGTAAAAGATAATAAAATTGTCACTGTTAAATTACTATTTTGTGGATTGCTTAACAAGTCATTTTTGAAGCATTATGAAGATGACATGTTGTGAATTACTCTAAAAAGGAATTCTTAAATTGATTGTTCTTCTTTCATGCACATGGTCCTGACATATCAGATATGAAATCTCCTGTAAAGTTTTTCGCTAACAGGTTGGACCCATTGTAGTACAAAAAAATGAAAATTTCCCCTTTTTCCGCACTTATTAGCAACAAGGGGCTAGAAGAGGGACATTACACCGATGAATCAGGTGATGATCGTAGACATGGCATGGAGCAACATAGGCCATATATTAGATTCTATCATTGTGTGGAACATTGTTTATGTGACTATATATCTCGACATGGGGTAGAGCATGTATGACCTCTAGAGATCTCACAGGACCCAAGTTATATGCCATGTGGTCCACCCTTCCTTATGATATGATGATATTGGTGCATCATATAGTTAGTGTCATCGGTATCATTGAGGAGTGGAGGGCTATTTTAGGTCCATGTTTTGATAATGATTCTCCTCCATGGCCTTGTCCACCACCTCCATTCCCTAATCAAGAAAATGTTGGATCATCTAGCATCACAAATGCATCTACTTCTTATCCACCACCTCCCTCCCCTCCTCTAGCATCCCCACCAACATCATCCCCTCCTCCAACATACCCATCACCATCCACTAATGCCCCGTCCATTAATCCATTAGTCTCACCACTAATATTTTAATGCTATAATATTATTATTGTGAGATTGTTTCTTAATCATTATGTATTACACTATATTAGTAAGATAATACTAATATATAACCGTTATAATTATAATAAGTTATATAAGTGTTTGTCATGTTGTTGAGGCCCATCACCCCTATAATATTATTGTCATGATAACAATACAATTAAAAATGGTTGTTCTCAATGGTCATTTACATGCTAATAATCCTTATGAGCCACATGCTAATAAATTATATGGTCATTGTGATAATAGGAATCATTGTTGTATTGATATTAAAAATAACCCCTATTGCCCTTACAATTATTATTCTTATTTACATTGTTGATCATCAAATGGAAGAAACATCTTTCTCAATATGAGAATGTTGATTAAAAATATAAATGCCAGCTTCATGTTAATTTCATATATCACTATATGTTTTAGAATGCATACAAATGAACATTTTATGAATAAGATAATTCTTCTTATGGGTGCATTGAATAATTGATGTTTATGAAATGTCATGAATATCATGAGTAAATTATTCTTGTTGATGGATATTTGTTCAGTTGAAACTAACATTGAATGATGGCGGAATGTATGAAACAAATAATCTAGAATGGGATGCTAAATAAGATATGCTCACTTTGTATGGTTTTGGCCTCTTTAGTTTGAGGATGTTCGTATAATGTTTAAATCTAGTTATATGAATGGAACCTTTCATTTGGATTTCATTATAATAGCATACTTATGATCATTTTATTTCATTATAATAACATACTTATAATCATTTTATTTCATTATATACATTATGTTGATATGATATGTTGATTAAACATGTTAACAAACTTGATTATTAAATGACCTTCATGGTAATAGGTGTTAATATTAATCTTATATATCAAGAGAACAATAAAAATTATTTACATAAAAAATCATTATAAAATAGCTTGAAGTTCCATAAAAATTAAATTTATAAGTTCAACATCATGGTTGTAAATGGTTAAGTTTTTTTATCCAACATCATAATAATTTTATAAAAACAAAGAACATGAAAATGGTACAATTGGAAATGTTTAAAATGGTACAATTGGAAATGTTTCATAATTCATTAGAGACATTGAAGTTCCACATTATTTTAATTATTTTTTACCATGATGGTGTTAAATGTACAACATCAGGAGTCATTCTCCGGGATACTTGTGTTGTATCGAGTCTGGAACTTGTGTTGTATCAAATTTAGAAACTTGTGGTGTATCAAGTGAGGAACTTATGTTGTATTAAGTTAAGGAATATTGTGTTGTATCAAGTCCTATTCATGAAAGATGTTTGTATTGTTATATTGTGTTGTATCAAGATCAGGATCTTGTTTTGTATCAAGATCAGAATCTTGTGTTGTATCAAGACCATAGACTTGTGTTGTATCAAGTCATGTGGATATGTTATGTGATGTATTTCTAGTCGTAGTCACTAGGTTATGTAAGTATCCTCTAGGGCTTAACTACCCCTAGAGTGAATTACTTTAGCATATGACTATATGACCTGGGGTAATACATATGATCATTAGTATGGAACAATTCTTCTGAGTATGATATGATAAGATGACTAATTAAATAATACATATATGGACCATGCAGTATTTAATTAATCATAAATGAGATCAGCATATAAAAAGAGTAAGGATTCGAACTTCCCATGTCATACCTTCAGTGAAATCGAGTTGCATAGACACCAGTTAAGTCTCGGTTGTGTAAAAACAAGTCTCAGTTAAACAAAGGAATATACTCTTTTATTTATGCGAAGTGTTTGTTCATGAATGACATTGATTGTGAAGAGCTAAAGACATCCAGTTAAACTCCTAACTAATGGACAAGCAGTCAGTTGATGATTGAGTTTAGTTCAATCATTTCACATTTTGTTGAAGACAGTTAACACTCGGTGAAAGAAGGAATGCACGTATCTTCTGCATGGTAGAGAATTTAGATGTGACAACTTGGCACCAAGTCAAGGAAGGTGCAAAAGGTTAATTGTTGACCAATGCACACACAGTGTTCATAGTGCACAAAATAATGCCACCATTCGGTGCCTTTCATTGTATGATTGAATAAGCTTGTTATTAAAGTGTTATGCACTTGGAAAGGTTGAGACAGTATTCCTAGTGATCTCTTCTCTATTTCTATCTCTTATTAGGAAATATGCTCATGTATTGGAAATCATTTTCTGCAATTATCTATCATACTCAAAGGATTGTTGGGTTTTTCACCCTCCAGATTTGGAGGGTTTTCCCAGGGTACACCTTATGTCTAATGTGATTGAATTGTTTATGAGATTAACATATGCTATGATTGATTATTAAAGAAAAGTTTTAAAGTTCAAGTATCTTCATTTTTTTCTCAAACATTGACATGGTATCGGAGCAAGGGAGTTCAAGAGCTTAGTTTGATGCAAACATTCTAAACCTATGTAGATATTCAAGCATTGAGCAAAGATATTGAAGAAATGGAATCAATCTCTGTCCAACCGGAACACCGAATTGAAGGCACGTCAAACTTCAACACATGGAAGGCGATGGTGATTAACATATTTGAAGAGCATGATCTTGATTTCTTTGTGACCACCATGATCGAAGATAACACTACAAATGCAATAAGAACCAATTGCAAGAAGAATCAAAAAAAAGAAAAAGAGGATCATATATGACTCTATGAAGGACAACATCATGTTGGTGATCACACCATTAAATATGACAAAGGAGTGTTTTGACACACTTACAAATATTTATGAGAAGAAGGCCCCTACTCAAAAGAGGGATTTGAAGAACAAGTTGCACAGCATGAAGATGGAAAGAGATGAGACTGTAGCTTCCTTATTCACAAATATTTCATAGGTGAAGGATCAACTTGCAAGCATCGATGTGGAGACGGATGAGGATGGCATTCTTCAAATCGCCATTGACGAACTCCCCTCCTCATGGGATACCTTACTTGCTATGGTAAATGGAAGAGAAAAGTAGCCAAACTTTGAAATAATTTGGCATGATTGCATCCAAGAATAAGGGCACATCTAAAACAAAGTTGTGAGCACTAAGGAGGAGAATCTTTCCCTCACGGCAAGAACCAAGAAAGGGAGGAAGCCTTTTACTCCCAAGAATTTATTTCATGTAAAGAAGAAAGATATTAATAATTTTTTTGACAAATAAAATATTCTATGCTATTATTTTCAAAATCTAAGCCACTTTGCACATAATTTCCATACAATGAAAAGAAGAGAAGGTAAATTCCATGCTCCCATTGTCGTAGAATAATATTCCAAGAAAGATGCTCATGAGGAGAAAGATACGAGGAGGGATTATTACCTTGATCCTGCTTTGTCCAGATCTCTCATCACACGAGAATATACATGGTTGATTGATAGTGGTGCTTCCAAGAACATGTCAGATTTCAAGGGTGAAATCTCCAACATAAAAGAGAAACAATTTGCATGCATGGTATAATTGGGGGACAAGTCCACATATTCGATCCAAGGAGTTGGATCCACATATTTTCAGCTAAGTTTGGGAGACACGCTACATGTGGAGGACATCCTTTATGTATCTGAGTTAAATAAGAACTTACTCTATGTTTCAGTTCTTGAATATTAGGGCTTCGGAGTTATCTTCATGGAGAATCAAACATACTTATGGCTGAAGAACTAGAACATTGATACTGCTATTTCATTGGAGTTCGAGAGGGAGGACTTTACAAGGTCCCATGAAAGTATATTTCAGCCATGTTACATCATACTATTATCCCATGCAAGCTTTGGCACAAGAGTCTTGGACACCTCCACTTCAGAGCACTCCCTGGTTTGCAGCAAATGGTGAAAGGTATGCCTAGCCTTGATTTTGTGCATGACATTGTTTTTCAAGGTGTTGCTTTAGGAAAGAATGTTAAAAAGAAGTTTCCTAGCAGCCATACTAGATCTAAAGTCATATTATATTTAGTGCACTCAGATGTATGTGGACCCATTTCATCCCCTTCCCTTAGTGGACACCTTTACCTGGATTTATTTCATAAAATCCAGGAGTGAAACCTTCAGTAAATTTCAAGAATATAAATCCTTAGTAGATAATAATACAAGTAGGCATATCCGTGCTCTAAGGTCTGACAATGGCGAAGAATTTGAATCAAAATCCTTTAATAATTTTTGTAGTGATGCAGGGATATGTATACAATTAATAGTTCCTTACCACCCACAACAGAATGGGGTTGTAGAGAGAAATAATAGAATTATTTTTAAGGCTTCAAAATCCATGTTACATGATTAGGATCTATCTGCTTATTTGTGGGCAGAATCCACTAGTACAACAGTGTACATATAGAACATAATTCCTCATGTAGTTGTTAATGAGAAAACACCTGAAGAGGTGTTCACTGGTGAGAAACTAGACATATCACATATTCATATATTTGGAGGTCATGTGTATATTCACATACCAAAAGAAAAGAGAACCAAGATGGAACATTTTGACAAGAACGGACCTTTTGTGGGGTATAATGAGACCTCTAAGGAATTCATAATATATGTACCTGGTGAGAGACATGTTGAGTTTATTTGGGATGTGAATTTCCATGAGGAGGAAACATTCAAGTGGTCAAAAGAGCTTGAATTTGATCCAAATATAGAGGATACTAAGGGTCCTATATCATAGGATCATGATGATTAGTCTTCCCCTTCTAATGTTCAGAGGGAGAATCTAGCAGAACATGCGCTACCTGTCATTGATTAACCAGTTGAGCTAGTTAATGAACCTCCTACAAATAGGAGGTCAACATGGTGCCAAGATGTATTGAGAGATGTTGAGAATCATGGATCACCAATAGACTCTTCCAGAGAGAGAAATCAACTTGATAGGTACTCGGTATATGTTGCATTGATGAGCAACATCAGTGATTCAGATCCTTCATCATATGAAGATGTTGCAAAGCAACAAGTGTGGAAAGATGTTATGACGGAGGAATATGATTATATTCTGAAGAATGATGTTTGGGATATTGTTCCCAGACCTTAGAGGAAGTAAGTTATAACTTCCAGATGGATTTACAAGATAAATCATGTTGTAGATGGCAGTGTGGACAAGTACAAAGCCAGGTTTGTTTCTTGTATCTTTTCTCAAAAAGAGAGCATTAATTATGAGTATATTTTTTCTCAAGTGTCCAGGTATACCACCATTAGATATATTATTTCACTTGCATCGGTATTGGGATCGTAGATTCACTAGATGGATGTGAAGAATTCCTTCCTCAATGATGAGGTTGAGGAAGAGGTTTACATTGAGTAGCCTGAAGGTTTTGTGATACATGGGAAGGAGTCCCATGTGTGCAAGTTTAAGAAAGCCCTATATGGGTTAAAACAAGATCCTAGATCTTAGTATGCCAGAATAGACAGTTATCTTCAGAAACTGGGTTTCTTGAAGAGTGGTTCAAATTCAAAATTGTACTTCAAAGTATTGGAGAACCAACCTCTGATAGTATTCATATATATGGATGATATTTTCCTTACTGGAGAGGAAATACTAATTGTTGAGTGTCAGAGGGAGATTACCTCAGAGTTTTAGATGAAATACTTAGGTCTTATGCACTACTTCATAGTACTTGAGATTTTGCAGAGAAATGATGAGATATTTCTATCTCAAGGGAAGTACACTGTCGACATCTTGCGCAGATTTGACATGGTGGATTGTAAATCCATGAATACTTTGATGGATTCCAATTTGAGGAAACTCCATGAGACTGAGAATGGGTCGAATCCAATGGACCCCACATTATACAAACATATGATTTTCTTATTTGTGTACCTGATGCATTCGAGGCCAGCCATTTTCTATGCAATTAGCATTTTGAGCCAGTTCATGAATGATCCTAGACACAGACACTAGGTTGCAGATAAGCATATTTTGAGATACCTTTGTGGTGCAGTTGCCTATGGACTTAGGTATGCCTCCAATGGAGGAGTGTTATTTCTTGGCTATACTGATTCAGATTGGGGTGGAAACATTTTTTATCAGAGGGGAACTTCTGGTTATTGTTTCAGATTGGGTTTTGCTATGATTTCATCATCTAGCAGAAAGCAGGTTTCAGTTGGCCAGAGTACCGGAGAGGCTGAATACATTGCTTCTAGTACTACTTGCAGAGAAGCAGTGTGGCTGAGAAAGATACTTGGAGGATTTTTCGGTGAAAACCTAGAGCCTACAATGATCAGGTGTGAAAACCAAAGTTGTATAAATCTTTTCGAAAATCTTGTGTTGCATGACAAGTCAAAACACATAGAAATTAAGTATCACTTCATTCAAGACATGGTCCGGAAAGGTATTGTAAAACTTCAATACATACATATTGATGAGAATGTTGTAGATGTGATGACAAAGGCTCTATCTGTGACAAATTTCATACACTTCTGAGGTAAGCTTGGTATGGTAGAGAATGTCTCCCTCACTAAGAGGGAGTGTTAAATGTACAACATTAGGAGTCATTCTCCATGAGACTTGTGTTGTATCAATTCTGGTTCTTTTGTTGTATCAAGTCATGTGGATATGATATGTGATGTATTGCTAGTCATGGTCACTAGGTGCTATAAGTCTCTTGTAGGGCTTGTCTACCCCTAGAGTGAATTACTTTAACATATGACTCTATGACCCAAGGTAATACATGTGATCATTATTATGTCCAACAATTCTTTTGAGTATGATATGATAAGATGATCAATCAGTGCCATCCATGAACAAACACTTTGCATAAATCAAGGAGAAGATTGCTTTATTTAACCGAGAATTAACTGGTGTTTATGCAAATTGAGTTCACTAAAGGACTGACATGGGAAATTCAAATCCTTACTCTTTCTCTATGTTGATCTCATTTATCATTAATTAAATAATACATATATGGACCATGCATTATTTAATTAATGATAAATGAGATCAACATAGAGAAAGAGTAAGGATTTGAATTTCCCATGTCAGTCCTTTAGTGAACTCAATTTGCATAAACACCAGTTAATTCTCGGTTAAATAAAGCAATCTTCTCCTTGATTTATGCAAAGTGTTTGTTCATGGATGGCACTGATTGTGAAGCACTAAATACATTAAGTTAAACTTCTAACTAATGGACAAGCAATTAGTTGATGATTGAGTTCAATTCAATCAGTTCAATAAGTTCACATCCAGTTAAGGACAATTAACACTTAGTGAAAGAAGGAAGGCGCATATCTTGTGCATGGGAGAGAATTTTGAGGTGACAACTTGGCACCAAGTCAAGGAAGGCGCAAAAGGTTAATGTATGAACAATGCACATAATGCTCATAGTGCACAAAAGCATGCAACCATTCACTACCTCTCAATTGTATGACTGAATAAGCGTGTTATTAAAGTGTTATGCACTTGGAAAGGCTGAGATAGTGTTCCTAGTAATCTCTTCTCTATAGCTATCTATTATCAAGCAATATGCTCATGTATTGGAAATCATTCTCTGAAATTATCTATCATTCTCAAAGGATTATTGGGTTTTTCATCCTCTGTATTTGGAGGGTTTTTATAGGGTACATATTGTGTCTTATGTGATTGAATTATTTATGAGATTAACATATTATGTGATTGATTATTAAAGAAAAGTTTTAAAGTTCAAACATCTTCAAATTTTTCTCAAACATTAATAGATGGTTGTAAACGGTAGTTAACATTTCATATCGAATATCATAAAATGAAAAAAAAAATCATCAATTATAGATACCCATAATAAAATGCCACAACCATCACATAAATGTCCAAACAAAACATGTACATATCATTATTCATTGATGTCATCTTGATTATGTTCCTTAACGCTTGGCATGATAGCATTGTTGTTGTAAAAAATATTCTTTGAGCTCGGATCGTGTCTTTGAACAAACTACCAATCTGTATCCAACACATACGGGTAAAAGAACACCTGGTCCCATTGTTTTGGGTTGAAAAAGGATCATTATTTTCATCCCACATCTTTTTTGAGTTGATACATACCAACCCACTGTCATGATCTTCATTACATTATTTTTGTCGAAATTATTCTATCACTTGCAGCTAAAAATAGCACATTGGAGAGAAGAGATAAGAAGTCCACTTGCATGAAATCTTGTATCTTTTTTACGTAACTTAACTTTCCCTCCATTATGTTTTGGATCACAATGGATAACATGACTAGATTGGTCAAACTCAATCTCCACTCCCTAGTCAAATATGATACATCTGTTATCAATACCCTTAGTGCAAAAATGATGTATTTGTTAGCACCCTGTAATTTTCCTATGGTTGTGGTAGGAGGCCACAGGGGTAACTATTTTACCTAACTTTAGATTGTATTCTAGCCTATACAGTCAGAGAGGCCTCTCTCTTTGTCACGGGAACATTCACATACACATTTGGCTTTAAATAAGCATTCAGAAGGCTATATTTACAACGGGAACATATTTGTTGGTAAATTTAAATTTTGTAAGACAAACAGATATCAAATACCATTGGGCAATGGAGTCATAGTTTGAATCATTCAAGGAAATTACAACAAATAATGAGCAATGATTCTCCCTTTTGTAATCTTAGGCAAAGTGAGTGTAATATTCAGCCAAATGTCTTCAAGTGGTGGTAGGTGAAAGGATAAAAAGTCCAGTGCAGGAAGGGGCACCTATCTATAGATGAATCCCTTGAAAACACCTTTAGAAGAACAACAAATAGGGGAAATGACAAAAATGGAGCATTTAACAAGGATTTATTCTACAACAATCATTACAAACACATTACAAACGATATATCTGATAGAAGGAGCGCTTAATAAAATGAATTCCTCACATATAACTAGAAAGCATTAGCAGTAATTTACACATATGAAAATGATGCAGATAGGAAACACAAAATGAATATGAACACTGTGATGAATCTCAGAAACTCAGAGAAACATTTTCCATTATCATTTCCAAGAAAGTTTACAGAGCTACAATACGAGCACAGAGGCTTCAAAAAATGAAAGTTGAACCCTCTCCTTACTCCTCCGTAGAGGTTACATTTATAATTAGCATGGGCTCCCAAGACCAACCTTGAAAAGGAGCCAAATTTGGTTACAAAAAATGGGAATCCATTCCGAATCATCATCGCATATTCTGACAGCTATGAGGTGGCACATTCGCTATGATTTCTACATAAAATAGGTAATATGGAATATCGAGCATGCTTGATAAAAATGGTAATGTGACGGCTGGGACTCAGGCTCACTTGATCAAAAACGATGGCTCGAAACACCCTCAACGGTTTTATGTTGACTCAGCTATGAATTGTTCCTCATCACGCTTGGGTGTGCAGTGTGTATTTGCTCCGTTCGAACGTCTCGATTGTCTTACACTAATATGGAGATGGCAGTTCCAGAGTGGACATTTCTTTTACCAACACACATAACTCAGTGTGGTCCTTGTAAGAATAGCTTTGCAAAACCGCACATGCTTCTTTAAAGGAGAATTATATTTCAAATTCGTCATCCAATTTATCTACAATTGCCCTGGCAGATAATGACTGGTTCATATCAACAAAATTGGCATGGCCTAGTCTGCATACAATTAGTTTTTCATGGTATTCATTTTGAGTTAACATTGCACCCTTTTCTTTCCAAAAGAAAGAGATCCATTTCTTAAACAGTGGGTCAAACATATCAATAAACAACTTCACTTAATGGGCCAAAATATCAACCTTTTCCTGGACTATGTCTAAGTGGTGATATTTGTTTACAACCTTCCTAGCCCAAGTCATGATTGATATTCTATCCTTAACATTTTCTTTCTTTAAATCATCCTCTAACAAACTATTCAGAAAATCGATAGCATATTTGGCGCAATCAACTGGTTTCTTATTCAACTTTTCTCTTGCTACTATCAAAACCTGTCTGGATGAATGTGTCACCAATTCCTTATCTAAAATATAGTCCAAGAAAGCCCTGAATTTGTCTCCTTCTTCTATGATGGAATCCCATATAATATGGTTTTCCCCTTGAACTTGCAGTTGGCATGTCACATGTTTCATCAATTTATCATTCTTTGTTTGCATCTCCTGACATTTGGCCTCCCAAGCTCGATAGTTTACTTCCTAGGTTTTCTTTTCTTGTTCTCTTTGCAATGTCAGGTTCTAGATGGTCTTATTTTGGTTTTTCAACCCAGTTAATTCTAAATCTTTTAAGCTTACTTGTGGCATGGCTTAGACTATGGTCTGTTCACTGGATTGAGCTATAGGAGAAATAATCTTTTCTTCAATATCTTTCTCTTTCTCATGTAACCTCCTCTCCATTTCATCGTATTTTCCTTTCAAATTATTTTCACTTTCTACCAACAAAGCCATGTATTTTTGCCATTGTTTCTCCTTATCAACAAATTTTAATAATTTTCTTTGCAATAAGTCAACTCATTCTTCAGGCCTTCTTTTTCTTTCTCTATCTTAGCTAATTCAGGTCCTTCTATCAACTTTGTAGCATGTATTTTTACTTTCTTTTTCAACAACTGGATGTCTCTCATTTTCATCTAATAGTTAGTTCATGCCTGATCCCTTGTCATCTTGGCCCCCAGCAGCTAGAAGATATGTTTGCAGCTTTTCAATTTGTGTTTGACGTGCTTTATTCTCCACATTTTCCTGTCTCATTTGATTCTCAATTTTGCTTTTAGTAATTTCCTCCTTAGACAACTTCAATGTGGATTTCAACAAATATGTAAACAAAATATCCCCGGTCTCTTTGTGTAAATGAATGATGTCTTGGATAGGAATGTTCTCCAGGTCCATATTCATTTCAGCAACATTGTTATTGGTTGCTAATGCCAAGTTTAAAGTGTTATGGGACTGGTATCTAACACCAATAAGTGATGCATATTGACTGGAAATATTTCTCACGTTTGCGTATAGCTTCAAAGTTTCATCTAAAGTTAGAGCCTTTGTTTCTTTATACTTCTCCAACAGCTCCATCATGTTCCTGAATTGTGATGTAGAGTCAGTTGGTGTGTCAGTGAAGGCATACTCCTTGACCTCAAAAACAGGTCTTGTTATTTTCATGTTCTACTTTCCTTTGTCCTCTGTTGTATTTTGGACCAGTAGTCCCCTTGCTTCAATATTTTTCCTCTTAGGAGTCCTAGTAGTGTCCTCCTCTTCAGTGTCCATGATGTCTAAACGGGCTCATTTGTTGGTTCTTTCTGAGTAACTAGCTAGAGGTGTAATGTTTTTAGCTGTTGAAATCAACTTAGAAATAGCTCGCATCAATGAAGTAACATCCTTTACAGAATAACTTGAATCCTCCTGCACATCGGTATCTTTGGGATTCTCCTTTGGATAGTCATCCCAATTGGCAGTATCTTCCAACCCAAATACCTCTACATGCGTGAAAGGATTTCTCTTCGCATATTTTATTCTGTTTGAAATAACCTGATGAGGATCATAATCAACTGCAGGATCTGTCAAAAATCCAATCTCCTTCAATAAGTTCTTAATCATTGGTAAAGCGGTTTTATTCTTGATGGTAAAAGGCCCTACCACCTAGGGATACTTAATTTCAGTAGACTTTTTAAATTTAAGAAGTGTTTTGTTTCTACTATTAACTTTTGTCTAATGAATTCCATGGAGAACACTCTAGGGGTTAAGAAGGCTAGAAACATATATGGTGGATGAGTAAAGCCATACAATCTGATCATTGTTCCATTCTCAAATAAGAACCAATCACCTATCCCACTATCTGTAGAGAACTGCAAAATATTTCTCCTCTCTGGTAATACTCTAGGAAGCCTCTTCTGAAAAATAGCATTGTATATATCTGACATGAGGAAGTTCATAAATTTTGTGTAATCCTTACTCATTTCCTCAGTCAATACCATTTATGGTAACTGCAAATTCTCCTCATTGAAACAAAGGAACATCTTCAGCAAATAATATTGAAACCTAAAGGTTTTGGTCCTGTGGAAGTCCATTAGCTGACAATGAATATTCTCAGATAGGAACTCATCGAACTTAAGACATGAAACCTACAGTGCTTGACTTGGCTCATTTGACTCAATTGGACAAGTACTTAAGACAAAAAGTAAACTCATGAGGGGCTCAGTAATGTACTTGTGAGTGTCTAGACCTGAGAACTAACTCAATAGAGTAACAGTGCACTGGGTTTCTTCATTGAACAGCTGGAATTGATTGGAAATTGTTGGTCTAATAGATTTAAATCAGGTTTGAAGCATTTCTTGAAAAAAAATTGTTTCTTTTCTACCAAGGACTCTATGAAACATTGAACTATAGACTCTTCTTTATAATCCTGGTCTTTTAGGGTAAAATACTCAGGGACGGACAAGGTTTTTCTAATAGCTAAAGGGTTGATAGGGAAAAGGACTGTGGAGCTAGTAATGTCCATTATCACTCTCTAACAAAGAGAATAATTATCGGCACACCAATCAATAAATCTTGGGATACTTGGGGTTTGGTCAATTGTGAAAATATGGAAGTAAGACTGGTAAATGTTATGTACATCAATTCCTTATTCTTTAAGTAGTCATGGCTTTTCCTTAACATCACCAGTGGTTACATTTGGCATAAGCATATCAATTACCTCAACATCCCTATCCTCAAAAGCTTCTTCTATTTTCTGACATTATAGGTTCTAAACTTCCATACTTTCAACTTGAGCCATTTATATGGTGTCAGATGGGACAAAGGCTTATCTGGTATATTTGATAGGTGGTCAAAGGACACCGTATGAGTTGGATTCTTCCACACTATTTCGGCTCTCACTTTTTGATGATGGAGAATAAAATAATACCTCAAATTCACGTGCACAATATTTTATAACTTTTTGTATTTTTATCCATTTCGCACCTCTTGCACTTGAAACAACTCTCAGCCATCTATCCAGCCTAATTGATTATACGTCGTAGATCCTTTTACCAACTTAACTTGTAATTTTCCCCAATACGACATTACTTCCCCTATTCTCCCTGCAGCTTAGCATCTGAAATCACACTGTGTCCATAGATATGGATACGGCCTTTCCTAAGCCATTGATATTTCCCAAATGAAATCTACATCGTCGCTTTTATCCACCTTGATATCCATTTCGCAGCCATCTTCTCTTTGTTTCTCCTCGCACCTTTAAACTTCCATACAAACAACATTCATAGGTCTTTTCTACAAGAAATCTCAATCTTCCCATGATTTGGCCCCTACCCAATTTCACAATCCCTCATCCTATTAAATTTTGTGCATGTTTCCATCGCGAAATTAACCTGGAACATCGATACGCCAAGATATCCATCGTCTGAGGGTGTAGGATCTACAATACTTCGCATCGCCTCATCCTACTATACTTCGTGCACATTCTCATTGTGAAATCAACCAGGACCATTGATCAATTCTCCGCCAGATATCAGTCATTCAAAGGTGTGGGTCTTCCATATTTCGCAGCCCCAAATTGTTTTATCTTCCGTGCGCGTTGTCGCTGCGAAGTCCATCTCAACCGTAGATCTTCAACATCCTTAGATCTCGATCATTGAAACTTGAAGGATATATCATATTTCACAATCCTCCACAACTTATTCTTCTGCACATATTTGCTCCATGAACTCTTCCTCATCCGTCGATCTACATTACCTGTTCATTTGACGGTTGATCATGCTTGTCATTTAACCTCGTTCCGCCAATGTCAAGCTTATTTTAAAATCGTGCATCTTTTTTTTGTATGGAAAAATCTTTAGCAACCGTTGATTTTCTCTGCTACGTATCTACACCGTTCATTTTCACCATTGCAGTTTTACAAGGATGATCATTTTTCTTATGTGGCTCGATTGAAGGATCTTGGTCAAAGTCATATGTACAAGACAAAGGGATATTTTCAGTTCTTAAAGAAGGATATACAGGGGTGAACCCATGGCCTTGTTATGAGTTCAATAAACACTGGAAAGTTGTTTTGACCAGCCCAGGAAATGATAGGAAAAAATTTACTAAAAATGATAAGATATCTTGGAGAAGATTCACAACAGAGTACCTCATTTTTCACCATGCCTTTCCAGCTATGTTATATTGAGCCCATTTCCCCCGGTAGAGTCTCCATAGAAACTCTGAAAATATTTACAGCCTCTGGGTGGTTGGTATTCCCAATGGAGTCACCTTCCAAATGCTTTGAGTGGAGTCTCCAAAGCATATACAACCAGCATGTGTCTAGGACTGGCTACTCAAACAGGTCATAGAACTGAAACAATGTCATTTCCCTAAGTAGATAATATCAATTAGTTCCCCGGCAACGGCACCAAGATGTTAGAGCCCTATAATTTTCATATGGTTGTGGTAGGAGTTCACAGGGGTAACCATTTCAACGAAAATTTAGACTGTATTCTAGCATATACAGTCATAGAGGACTCTCTCTTTGTCATAAGAAAATTCACATACACATTTGGCTTTAAACAAGCATTCAAAAGGCTAGATTTCTGATGCGAACAGATTTGTTGGTAAATTTAAATATTGTAAGACAGACATATATCAAATACCATTGGGCAATGGAGTCACAGTTTGAATCATTCAAGGATATTACAACAAATAATGAGCAATGGCTTTCCCTTTTGTAATCTCAGGCAAGGTGAGTGTGATATTCAGCGAAATATCTTCAAGTGGTGGTAGGTGAAAGGACAAAAAGTCTAGTGCAACAAGGGGCACCTATCTACCGATGAATCCCTTGAAAACACCTTTAAAAGAATAACAAATAAGGGAAATGACAGAAATGGAGCATCTAACAAGGATGAATTCCACAACAATCATTACAAACACATTACAAACACTACATTTGATGGAAGGAGCACTTAATAAAATGAATTCCTTACATACAACTAGAAAGAATTAGCAGGAATTTACACATATGAAAATGATGCAGAAAGGAAACAAAAACTGAATATGAACATCGTGATGAATCTTAGAAACTCAAAGAAACATTTTCCATTATCACTTCCAAGAAAGTTTACAAAGCTACAATCCAAGCACAGAGGCTTCAAAAAATGAAATTTGAACCCTCTCCTTACTGCTCTATAGAGGTTACATTTATAATTGTCATGGGCTCCCGATACCAACCTCGAAACAGAGCCAAATTTGGTTAAAAAAAATGGGAATCAATCTCGAATCATCATCGCATATCCTGACAGCTATGAGGTGGCATTCGCCATGATTTCTACATAAAACATGGAATATGGAATATCGAGCATGATTGATAAAAATGGTAATGTAACGGCTAGGACTCAGGCTCGTTTAATTGAAAACAATGGCTCGGACCACCCTCAACAGTTTTATGTTGACTCAGCTCTGAATTGTTTCTCATCACACTTGGGTGTTGCAGTGTGTATTTGGTCCTTCTGAACCTCTCAACTGTCTTCCACTAATCTAGAGATGGCAGTTCCAGAGTGGACATTTCTTTTTCCAACATGTGTAACTCGGTGTGGTCCTTGTAAGAATAGTTTTACAAATGAGCACATGCTTCTTTAAAGGTGAACAATATTTCAAATTCGCCAGCCAATTTATCTACAATTACCCTATCAGATAGTGACTAGTTCATATCAGCAAAATTAGCGTGGTCTAGTCTGCATGCAATTAGTTTTACTGGTATTCATTTTGAGTTAACATTGCACCCTTTTCTTGCCAGAATAAAGAGAGCCATTTCTTAAACAGTGGGTCAAACATATCAATAAACAACTTCACTTGATGGGCCAAAATATCAACATTTGCATGGATTGTGTCTAAGTGGTGATATTTGTTTACAACCTTCCTAGCCCAAGTTGTAATGCCCTGGTTTTTTACCCCATTTCCATTAAAAGATACATGATGTATATATTGTAATTAATCGTGGTGTGGAGCTAAAGGCAAAATCCCCACCATCGATTTGGTTGTGTATGTTTCGGCAATAGGGATCGTTGCCAATGTATATCGTGCTATCCGGCACATTATAGTTTTGGGCATCATGTAAATATGCACATCAATTAAAATAAACCTACATCCAGCTACGATGGTGCAACGTTGAATGAAAAGGGCATGATTCTTGAGGTTAAGGGGGGGGTTGTCCAACCCATGGGGGTCATTGGGAGTTTTCCATGTTTCGGCCACCCATTTAAACTTCTGTTGTCTGTTAGTTGGGAGTAGTTATTGCTGAGTAGTGGTGGGTGTGGCAGGACTGTCAGTCCTTTCCCACGTGCCCACTCCACTAGCGGACTCTTCCTCTTCACGTTGCTGGGGCAGAGAAGCGACATTCCATTCTTCACGCTCGGGCACTCGGTTTTTCTCTCGCTCATTCTCACGTAGGGAGGTATGCTTCTTCACGCACACCGTTTGGGGGATTCTCCATTAGTTTTTCATCCTCACACAGAGAGTCGTTCTCTCTCACCTTCTCACGCACAGGAATTTTGCGTTGGTTTTCCTCACGCAGGGAGCGGGAGAAATCGTGGTTGTCACTCAAGATTTTTGGGTGCAAGAGCCATTCACGCTCGGGGAAAAGTGCATGTGTGTCCCATAAAGGTTTCCCTCATAGGTGTATGTCTCCTTGCCGATTGTGGCCGTGTATGTTGCTGATTGTGGTCTGCCTTTATGTTTTCCCCTGTCCATGCTAGGAGTTTGGATTCTTTCCCATTTGCATACTGTGTAATGTTGCCATCATTTCATTGTGAGATTGGGGCTATTGTCTTCCCCTGGTTTTGGGCTGCTTCCGAGGTTTTTGTCCACGCTAGGGCCAAGGACAACTCTAAGTCACCTTGTTGACTTGAGCTGTGTTCACCTTTTTGTTTGGTGTTGTCACCCTGTTGTCTTCATCTTCTTCACAGAGCTGTGAACTATTTGTTTTACTGTGGTATGCAATGGTTGGTCTTTGGACTATTGAGAGTAGGATTAGAGGCTGGGTATGCTTGAGAAAACTGGTGTTTGGAGCCACTCAGACAGAGTTAGACTGCTGGATTTCTTCTCCACAACCCTTGAAGAGTATTGGAAAGGGAAGTCAAGGCCTGAGGGAATGTGAAGCAGAGAAAGGAATAATTCATGGTGTTGAGTGTGTGGATGTCTTAGAAGTCAGTTTAACTCTGGTGTAGGCGTCCTTAGCTCTCCATTGAGGCCACGAGCTTATCATTTAGCCTTTCCTAGCTCCTTGACGGCCTGATAAGCCCTACGGTGTGGACTTGGTTGATTTGTGTACCTTGGCTATGTGTAAGCCTGCTTTGACCCTTATTCTTTGAGGAACCATGCCCAGCTTAGGGGTGGCAGTGTTGCTGAGAGATTGATGAGCATGCTTGCATATGGTTGGGTGGAATGTTGCAGCGACGTAGCTGGTTGCGGGAAGAGATATTTATAAGATAAGCATTCTTGTCCATTTTGCTTCTACATTTACATTACTGTCTAATGTCTAATGAACCATAATGATGAACATATTGATGTTGGAATGTATATGTTTGCTTCCGATGTATGTTGAGTAACTATGCATCCTTATATGTTTTACACATATTAGCATGTTTTATGTTCTAAGCATTTTATATCAACATTTATGCATGTTTGTGTTCATGGGACTAGTTGCCCGAAGGTTTTTTGATTGTTTGGTAGCGTCCTCTTCGTCGATCGGAGGGTCAGGGATGTTACACAAGTAATGATTGAGATTCTATCCTTGACATTTTATTTCTTTAAATCATCCTCTGACAAACTATTTAGAAAATCGATAGCATTTTTGGCGCAGTCAACTGGTTTCTTATTCAACATTTTTCTTGCTACTATCAAAAGTTGTCTGGATGAATGTATAACCAATTTCTTCTCTAAAATATAGTCCAGGTAGGGCCTGAATTTGTTTGCTTCTTCTATGATGGCATTCCATATAATATATTGTTTTCCCTTGAACTTGTAGTTGGCATGTCACCTATTTCATTAATTTATCATTCTTTGTTTGCAGCTCCTGACATTTGTCCTCCCAAGTTCAAGATTTGGCTTTCTAGATTTTCTTTTCTTATTATCTTTGCAATTCCAGATTCTCCAAGGTCTTGTTTTGGTTTTTCAACCCAGTTAATTCTAAATCTTTTAATCTTACTTATGACGTGGCTTGGACTATGGCATGTTCACTGGATTGAGCTACGGAATAAATAATCATGTCTTCAAGCTCTTTCTCCTTCTCCTGTAACCTTTTTCCCATGTCATCATATTTTCCTTTCAAAGTCTTTTCACTTTCTACCACCAAAGCCATGTCTTTTTTCCATTGTTTATCCTTATCAGCAAATTTCAATAATTTTGATTTGCAATCATTCAACTCATTCTTCAGACCTTCTTTTTATTTCTCTATCTTAGCTAATCCAGGTCCTTCTATCAAGTGAGTAGTAGTTATTTTTAATTTCTTTTTCAGAAACTGGATGGAATTCTGCTTTTCATCTAATAGTTTTCCATGCCTGCTCCCTTTTCATCCTCGCCCCCAGCAGCTAGAAGATATGTTTGCAGGTTTTTAATTTGTGTTTGATGTTCTTTATTCTCCACCTTTTCCTGTCTCAGTTGATTCTCAATTTTGCTTTTAGTAATTTCTAGCTTAGACAACTTCAATGTGGATTTCAACAAATCGGTAAACAAAATATCTCCAGTCTCTTTGTGTAAATCAATCATGTATGGGATAGGAATGTTCTCCAGTTGCATCTTCATTTAATCAACCTTGTTATTCGTTGCTCAATGCCAAGTTTAAAGTGTTATGGACCTAGTCTCTAACAACAATAAGTGACACATCTTGACTAGAAATATTTCTCACTTATGTGTATAGCGTCATAGTTTCATCTGAAGTTATATCCTTTGTTTCTTTATCCTTCTCCAACATCTCCATCTTGTTCCTAAATTGTGATGTAGAGTCAGCTGGTGTGTCAGCAAAGGCATACTCCTTGACCTCAAAAATAGGTCTTGTTATTTTTCATATGCTGCTTTCCTTTGTCCTCTATTGTATTTTGGACCAGTTGTCCCTTTGCTTCAATCTTCTGCTTCTTAGGAGTCATGGCAATGTCCTACTCTTCAGTGTCCATGTCGTCCGAACACTCTCATTTGTTGGTTCTTTCTAAGTGATTGGCCAGAGGTGTAATGTTTCCAGATGCTAAAATCAACTTAGAAATATCAGGCATCAATAAAGTAACATCCTTTACAGAAGAACTTGAATCCTCCTGCACATTAGTATCTTTGGGATTCTCCTTTGGATAGTTATCCCATTTGGCAGCATCTGCCAACCCAACAACCTCTACACGCTTGAAAGTCTTTCTCTTCACAGTTTTTCTTCTATTTGAAATAAACTGGTGAGGATCATAATCAACTACAGGCTCTGTCAGAAATATCATCTGCTTCAATAATTTCTCAATCATTGGTAAAGCGGTTTTATTCTTGATGGTAAAAGGCCCTACCACCAAGGGATACTTAATTTCATTAGACTTTTTGAATTTTAATAAGTGTTATGTTTCTACTATTAACTTATGTCTGATGAATTCCATGGAGAACACTCTAGGGGTTAAGAAGGCTGGAAACATATATGGTGGATGAGTAAAGCCATACAATCTGATCACCGTTCCATTCTCAAATAAGAACCAATCACTTATCCTGCTATCTGTAGAGAACTGCAAAATAGTTCTCCTCTCTGGTAATACTCTGGGCAGCCTCTTCTGAAAAATAGCATTGTATATCTCTGACATGAAAAAGTTCATAAATTTTGTGTAATCCTTACTCATTTCCTCAGTCAATACCATTTCTGGTAACTGCAAATTATCCTCATTGAAAGAAAGGAACATGTTCATTAAATAATATTGAAACCTAAAGGTTTTGGTCCTAGGGAAGTCCATTAGCTGAGAATGAATATTCTCATCTAGGAACTCATCGAACTTAAGACATGAAACCTGCACTGCTTGACTTGGCTCATTTGACTCAATTGGACAAGTACTTAAGACAAAAAGTAAACTCATGAGGGGCTCAGTAATGTACTTGTGAGTGTCTAGACCTAATAACCGACTCAACAGAGTAACAGTGCACTAGGTTTCTTCATTGAACAGGTTGGAATCAATTGGAAATGGTTGTTCTAATAGATTTATATCAGGTTTGAAGCATATCTTGAAAAAATTTTGTTTCTTTTATACCAAATATTTTCTGAAACATTGAACTATAGACTCTTCTTTATAATCCTGTACTTTTAGGGTAAAATCCTCAGGGACCGACAAGGTATTTCTAATAGCTAAAGGGATGATAGGGTAAAGGACTGTGGAGCTAGTAATGTCCATTATCGCTCTCTCAGAAAGAGAATAATTATGGGCACACCAATCAACAAATCCTGGGAAACTCAGGGTTTGGTTAGTTGTGAAAGAATGGAAGTAATATTGGTAAATGTTGTGTACACCAGTTCCTTGATATTTAAGAAGTATTAGCTTCTCCTTAACATCACCAATGGTTCCATTTAGCATAAGCGTATCAAATACCTCAACATCCCTATCCTCAAAAGCTTCTTCTACAATCTGATATTATAGGTTATTAACTTCCATACTTTCAACTTGAGCCATACATATGGTGTCAGATGGGACAAAGGCTTACTTGGTATATTTGACAGATGGTCGAAGGACGTTGTATGAGTTGGTTGCTTCTGCACTATTTCGGATCTCGCTTTCTGATGCTGAAGAATAAAATAATACATCAAATTCACGTGCACGGTATTTTATAACTTTTTGTATTATTATCCATTTTGCACCTCTTGCACTTGAAACAACTCTTAGTCCTATATCCATCCTGATCGATTCTACGTCATAGATCCTTTTACCAACTTAACTTACCATTTCCCCCAATACGACGACATCACTTCCTCTATTCTCCCTACAGCTTACCATCTGAAATCAAACTGTGTCTGTAGATATGGATATGGCCTTTCCTGAGCCATTGATCTTTCCCAGATGAAATCTACGTCGTCGATTTTATCCACCTTGATCTCCATTTCGCAACCATCTTCTTTTTATTTCTCCTCACATCTTTAAACTGTGAAACAAACCATAGTCGTAGATATTTTCTAAGAGAAATCTTAACCATCCCATGATGTAGCCCCTACCCAATTTCGCAATCCCTCATCCTATTAAATTATGTGCATGTTTCCGTTGTGAAATTAACCTAGACCATCAATCCAATCTGCACCAAGATCTCCATCATCCGAGGGTGTAGTATCTACAAGATTTAGCATCGCCTTATCCTGCTAAACTTCATGCACATTCTCATCACGAAATCAACCAAGACCATTGATCAATTCTTCAACAGATCTCCGCCGTTAAAAAGGTGTGGGGTCTTCCATATTCTACAACCCCAAATTGTTTTACCTTCCGTGCACGTTGTTGCTACGAAGTCCATCTCAACCGTAGATATTCGACATCCTTAGATCTCGGCCATTGAAACTTGAAGGATATATCAGATTTCGCAATCCTCCACAACTTATTCTTCCGCACATATTTTCTCTGTGAAATATTCCTCTTCTGTCGATATACATTACCTATTCATATTACGGTTGATCCCTCTCGTCATTTAACCTTGTTCCTCCAGTGTCAAGCTTCTTTTAAAACCGTGCATCTTTTTTTTTGGGAAAAATATTTAGCAACCGTTGATTTTCTCTACTACGTATCTACGCCATTCAGTTTCTCCACTGGATAACTATGAGTAGATTTTTATGTCTGAGCCCAAATGCAATGTTATCGCTCCAGGATTTTTTATGTTTGTTCATACCAAACCATGGAATAATTCATTTTGACATTCAGGCTTAAGATAATCCTCCCAAGCAACCAACAAGTCATGAGACATGAAAAATATTTTTCCCATACCCCCCTCATTTTCACCGGTCTAGACCTTTGCAAGGGAATTAGTGCAGATGCCTATGTAGAAATCTTCAAAATTTAGCACAAGTGCTAGCTGTATGTATGCTCACATAGATGGGAACAAATGCACCTAAAAAATGCGAAGAATGGATGCTTTCATAGGTTTAGTAAGTCCAGCATTAATAAAAACTTAATACCTGTTATAATTCAAGCGCGCATTATAAAATGAACAAAGTACACTTAGATATTATTAATGAGTTATTGCACCCAATCCCTATGTTTATCTCAACCTCTTCACCACATGGGTAATGATCGACAAATGCACCATATTCCTCTCAAATATGGTCATCCACCCAACTATTGGGACAGATCATTGTTATATTTTCTTTTAAATTATCAAAGTAAGGCTTGCTTCTACTATTCAAGCATATGATTATTTCCTGTGATTGTCCCATTTCCTTATCTTCTCCAATGTGACCCCTAGTTGAGTTTCCTCCGCATTGTAAAGAACAAATTTATTGATTGCATCATTTTCAAATGTAATCATGAAACAAAAACAATTAGTATGAGATAAAATATATATATATTATCAATTTCAGTGTAACAATTACTTTGTAGAAAATGGCCAAAAGATAAATGACTTACTCTTTATCATGCAACTTTTTTTCCATTCATTTGGAGTAGCTCCCCTTCCCTTTTGTCCTCGGCTCATTGTTCATCCCAAACCACTTCTCCTATTGGTCATTGATTTGCTTAATGTATTCACTAGCATAATAGAACGAATTGTATATTATGTACCCCTCCTACATAGACCCATCAGGTTTTGCCTTTTTCGAACAAACCCATTCAATTTTTTTAGGTACTTCTCCAAGAAGAAAATCCAACGACATGAGACCACCCCTGCTAATTCAACCTCATTAGCTACATGATTGGAAGATGGACTTATAATTCCATGAAAATTTGTGGGCAGTTCCTCCTTAAACGTACAAACATTCTCAACGATCTCTCGACACCACTATGGAATTCTATCCATGTGAATCTCGTTTGATGCAATCCAATGTGCAAATTTAGATAATTTATATATGGATCATCCTAGGTATTTGGAGAATTCATGGTTCACACAAACACACATGAGCAAAGGATAATGACACTACAAAACAAACACGTACATAATTAACTGGCATAAAATTGTGAATGCATTGCATATAATAACTTGCACTGCAGGAAAAGAAGCATGTAATTGTCATGCATACCCTTAGAAGGTTTAGATGGTAATGTGATTTCAACCTTGACAATTGTTCTTCAACTATGAAGCAACCTATTGGAATGCTTAGGCGGGAAAACAAGCAAATATTAGGCAGAGACAAGCATAAACAAAGAGAATTAGGCGTGAAAGCTCAATATTTTCCATTAAGGGAATATACATATAAATACAACATGGAATGAATCATGGAGTTGAAATATGGAGAAGGATAGCTGCAAAAGATTGAAGGTTCTCTCTAAATCAAAATACAGCAAAAGCTAATGTCTTCTATTAAATGGGTAGTTTTGGATGACCACCAACTAGTTGAATCTATGAAGAGGTGGTTTAAGGATGACTACAAACTTTAGAACTTGGTGACTCTGGTATTGGATCAACATTTGCGTATGGAACTTGGCTTTAACTCAGGTTTCAAATGAACAGTTCTTGGGACATTCCTAAGGCTAGAAGAAATTGTAATTCTTCTACTAAATGGTGGTTTATGGATGACCACAAACTTTGGATCTTTGATCTAAAGCTTAGAGGTTCTTGGAACATTCCAAAACCTAGTAGAATTTTATGCAAGGTGGTTTTAGGAAGAGAACAAACCAAATTAAGTTCAAGTGGAACTAGGCTATGACTATGGCTCTAGTTGGCATAGGGTTTTAGCTATGGTTCTTGTTGGTTGTGGATCCTGATCTTCCTAATTCAAAGATGTTATTCAACTGTGTTTTCGTCCCAGCACCTAACGGGGGGTGTGAGGGGGATGATGACTATTTTGGGAGCCCCCCCACTAGCGGGGGTTCAGGGGAAGCGCCCCCATAGTAAAAATTTAGGGAAAATGCCTTGTAAAACGTCGTAATTTCAGAGTCATGACTTGGTCAATAATGGGTGATTTATGGTCCCATGGTTTTGGGCAGCCCGTGGTATTTTCCCATGGTATTCCCTTTATAAAAAGAAGGCATTGTAATATGATTATGTATGGTATTGAATTGTAGCATGGTAAAAGCGATCTATGTGATTGTGAGAGAGAGAATGTGAGAGAGTGAAGAGGAAGTGCATTGGGGTTGTTGTAAGTTGTATCCCTTCATTTTTCTGGATGGGATAATAGTAAAGCACTAGCAATTTTTGTGTGGGAATAGCCCATATTTGCATCCTATAATGTGTTCCTGCTCGTTTGTTTCTAATTGTCAATTATTCCCCCCTATCAAGAACAAGTTGATAAATATAAAATATTTCAACTACAATGTGTGTCAGTACTTGAGAACTAACTCTTTGATATCACATATATATCTTCTTAGTTGTCGACAACCATTGCCGAGAAGTAATCCACCGATAGTTAATCTTTTGTCTTGCAAGTTTCTTCAGTATGAATCATCTATCTAAAGAATGCCTATAGTATTTCCACAATGCTTACAAGGATGGAGATCAAAACATTAATATTTCTTGTGACCAACTCTATGACAATGTTGGCATTTGGAAATCTGATGCAAATTTGAAGTAGGTGAAGATGAACTTTCTTGAAGGAATCCAATACTTTGTAACAGAATAGGTTTGGAATCCGAATAATCAAGAATATGAAAGGTCACTTCCTTGTTATATCCAAGACTGGTTCTAAGCTTGTTGTGGATAATTTCTTCCCAATGTGTGTTTATGGGATTGGAAAGTGCAAGCAGAACATGTGTATGGAAAACTTCATCTTCATTTTCTTTTGAAGTGGTATCACTTATTTGATTATGTACTTTTGAATGTGTAGGCTACTTATTGTCCTAAATAATAAAAGGTTATGAATTTTGTAACTCGTCACGTTGGAGTTGTGATTCAAGATGAAGAAAATCAATTGTTGATTGATTGAGAGTTTCTTTGTTGATTAATATTGTCGTTAATAGCAGTGAGTATTACAGTGTTCAGTAACTTTAATAATATTTTAATTTGGGCTATTTGAAAGAGTGACTAACGTTGTAGAATGATTCCTTTTACGTAAACTCTCAACAACTAAAACTCCAACTCAAAAAATGAAGGGTGTCAATAACAACCCAGAATTCACCTGATCACAAATTCAATTCAATCTTAACTTCAAAATGACTAAGTGCAAAAGGAATATTGGAAAAACTATCCAAATGAATTTTGCACAAATCAATACAAATATTTTACTAGAAAGAAAGAAGATGGATTATCTAGAACATAAAACATTGTATATAGTTACATCCATCTCATAGAGAGTGATTGCATGCCATATCCATAATTCTACCTTCTCCTTTGTTATGGAATCCAGACTCTAGCATTGGCTTCAAATATGGTACGACTTCTCCCTCTCCTTGATCCTAGAAATTGTACCTTCTACTAATATAGAATGTTGCTTCCTTTCCAAATGCTACCATGTGGAAAACTTAAAATTAAAATATCCTATCAATGCTTGAAGGAACCTTTTGTTCGATGATTCTACATATAATATAGAATGTTGCTTCCTTTCCAAATGCTACCATGTGGAAAACTTAAAATTAAAATATCCTATCAATGCTTGAAGGAACCTTTTGTTCGATGATTCTACATATCAAATTGGGATATAGCCTAAACCAATAGTCGCGACAATGAAAACAAGCATTCTCTCACCAAGCATGAAGCATGTGAGAATTTAATATTCTCATCAAAGTCCACGAGAATCTCTACCTTGAATTGACTAATCTCTATTCCAATACCAAATGAAACTATTTAGTGGCACATGCAAAAATACCAAGTGGAAAAACCAATGGCAATGCAATCCAAACCATGTATCATAACTTTGCATATAAAACACTTGGCAAAGAAATGCACGAAGCCATACTATGACCAATAGGAAGTTGGTATCCAATTTCAAATGCTTATCTCAAAGAAACCATTAACAACAATTCAATTATTGTTTATTGTCATCGCAAGCTCTCTCACTTCTAGGAAGCCTCTTGTCACCAAATTTCTGCCCAACCAAAATCACCATGCATTCATTTGCAATTAGGAATTGCTAAGAAGAAAATAGTTGTTACGTCATCAATTTAACCATGCAAAGCACAAATCCGTAAAATAGTTGTTACGTCATCAATTTAACCATGCAAAGCACAAATCCGTAAAGGTACCGACTGAAATCAAAGTGTAGAGTGAAAAAAAAATGAGAATATATGTTCATGGGGCAATTAAACTACAAATTTTATTCTTGTGTAGTTCTAAAAGGAAGATAGCTATAATCGTTGAAGAGAATGAATTGTTAGGAAAATTGAATTGTTATTCCATGATTTTGTAGGGTTTGAATGATACGAGTACATACACATTATTATTCTTCCTTTATACACATTTTATCAATGGTAGACTCTAGTGACACCATCTTTTGTTGCAAGCAATGATTTGAAAGACTTCGACCATTGAAAGGGTATAAACTATGTGAGACAATACATGCCTTGGCTAGGTGTATGCAGTAGAGGTGATCATGGTTATTTTTAACTTCTCATTCTAGGCCTTGTACTTCTTAGCATCATGTACCATTTTATTAGTTTCCTTTTTGTTCAGTCACCACTTGTCATTGGTGATGGTCATCTTGTTATTTACTTTGATAGTTATGTCTTTGAAATAAACATTGAGGATGTCATTGGTGTTTATATCAAAGTAGACATTAATCTGCGAGATGCCTCTACATGTAGGAAGAATTCCAAATGAATCCAAAACACATAATAATATCAAGAGTTTTTTAATCCCCTTAAACCAAAGAAAATGTCGATAAGAAAAATGCAGAACATACTTGCAACAACCACTGTGGAAACCTCTTCTTGTATTCCAAGTAGAAAGCGATTGCACAAATTGGATCACATGCATGGGAAAAGCAAGTCTCTATAACAACTAGTGTCTATATTTTGGAGCTCGTTGCAAAGAATGGTGACACACAACAATACGACACTGGGATACAATTTTTGTTGAAGAATTGGAAGGTGAAGTGGTGCCTCGACAAGCTCCAATTTGAATCTAAGAGAAAGGATCTTACACATACAAGTATGATGTGATAATTGGCATAATTTTCTATGTGATGCAATGCCACGAGATTATCTTTGATGAACTTGAGAGAATTGGTGGGAATACAGAATATAGACAAGTTGTTGAAACTAGGAGCTCAAGTGCCTTATGGAAATCGTGTTGGATTTCTACCTTTGCGGGTAACTCTGATGAGAAAAGTGGAGAATTGTATGGAGTTTGTGAGAGTGGAAAAGTGCCACAAATACTACTAGGATATCTCACAAGGTTGAAAGGACACATGATTTCCATATATATATACAATACTATTGCTTAGTGATGGGATTTCTACCTTGAAACTCTTAAGCATAATGGCTACCCTTTTTTTTTTGGATATTTCGAGTCTTATGTGTTTTGTATGCATTGCTACAAAACACATAGGTAGACTACACAGTAAAGAGACTATGCAAAGAGACTAAGTAGTGTCACTCATAAGTATATAAAGAGACAATCCCAAATTTAGATAGAGAATGTAGATAAATTAGGGTTTTGATTTGATACTCAATGATAATGAAGTAGTTATCTATCAAATAATATGTACATAAAATATCTAACATATAGATATCATACACAACAAACAAATAGAGGGATGCAATGGCAGACTCATCAAACAAATAAATAGATACAATCATATCATAGATACCTTAGCAAATAAGAGTAGCTATTTGGAGACAATATTGGTTATGCATAAACATGAGTATAGAATATTCATAAGCTTTTTACAATCCTAAAGGACTAATAGGGCTCTGATACCACTGTTGGAATGCCCATGTCGGAAGACAAGCATAGATAAAGAAAATTAGGCATGAAAGTTCAATATTTTCCATTAAGAGAATATGCATGTAAATACAACATGAGCGACGCTTTGTTTCATATTATAAGTGGTCTCTTGGAATCTCGATGACATTTATATTCACCTATGAAAACTAAATGAATAATGAATACAATTTACCAAATCTACAAGGATTAGGTTTACAGCAAGAAGGTTCATATGTTCATGTGATTTCAACCTTAACAATTGTTCTTCTACTATGAAGCAACGTTCTAGAGTCGACCCATATAATGAAGGCATCTTCACACTTAATATAATATCATTTGCCAAAGAAAGATCATTTTTCTTCAAAATCCATGGGACATCACCTTCTTTAAAAGAACAAGAGGTTCTGACCTCTCTACTTTTCTTTCTTGGACCATTTTTATTTCTAGTAGTCGAAGAAATAATATCTCTCCTAATAGCCAATGTGTTAGTTTTTTAATGAAATGTGCCTCCATAAAGAATATGGAACATTTTGAATATATGCATAGGATCTAGTAAGTGGGAAATTTTAGTATGCTCCCAATATGGAATCTCATAAAATAGATTTATTTTTCATCTCATTTGGCATTTTCTCAACATAGGTGTCAAAAAATCCAAGATCATCGAACATCTATTCCCCATTTTAATCGAACAATTATGTTGGTTTATCATTGAAAGAATATGTTGTAATTCTCTAATGGTGGTATTCTGGGAGGAACACCCTCGAGCAATTGTACACTATCTTTTGTAGGTGGTTGGACCACCCAACATTTGTTGAAGTTCCATAACATTGAAATCTATGATACCCTTTTGTTACAAGAATTGTGATGTTATTGTATATGGAATACATTAGTGCCAAATAATGTGGTTGCAAAAACTTAAGTTTTTCAAATAATATTACGGATATAAGCACATCAATGAACATGCTTACCGAAGAAAAATCCTAGTCCTTGATAATTGTGTGTCATGTATGCACATATTCCATACAACATAAAAGACTTATCCACTAAGATGGGTCTTGATACATCGTATACCTATATCTCTTCCCACAATTGCTTGAATTTGACGATCAATGGTTGGATGTAGACATCCATACTCTTCACCTATGTTCTATTAGGAACTATAAGATCCAACATAAGATGTTTGTTATTCATCAAAAACCATGGAGGGATATTTTTATTTATCACTACCATTCAAAAAACAAAATAATTGGTTTTTTGGAGGAAATATAGGTTATATCCATCCATATCTATGTTCAATCAAAGGATTCGTACTTCATCATTAAATTTATTAGACCATGTATCCTCTATATGCTTCATGGCTATTAAATATGTAGGAATCCACATAACCCATGGCTCACTTCTATGCATGGAATGCCACCCTAGCTCCTAACGTGGCTAATTATTTGCAACCAAAAAAAGTTTGAATCCTTGGGATTATAGGCATGTGTCTCAGTAACTTATGAGGAGGGCCATGTGCCTTACCCTTTCTTTTTAATATTTGATACATGTGTCCACATTTATGACATATCTCTTTGTCCTCGTATTCATTGTTATATAAAATACAATCATTTAGATAAACGCAATATGATATGTAGTCGATACCTAAGTTAAATACCTCCTAATGAGCTAAGCTTAACACTTCTTGCGATGTTTGTATAACTTTTTTCGTTCAAACGATTGTTGATTGTGATGTGCTTGAAGTTCTTTGATAACAGAATCTACAAATAAAATAAAAATAAAACATTGATGAGTTTTTATAATTGATATGTATAAGAGAAAAGGAAGTTTTTAAATATGCACCTCTTTCTATCTCTTCTTATTTACCCCTTCTTTGTTTAAGAGAAGCACACATACTACAAACCCCCATCCTTGACCTCTTAGGAATACGGACATTGTTGAACTCTATTTTCCATAGTCTTGTAAAATATGCATATCTGATGAAACTGTTATTTCCTTCGGCCTATTGAACAAATGCCTTGTACAAGTTGTATATTTCCTTCCTTGAGAAATTATCTGGAATGTGTATGGTTTCTCTATCTGGCATACTCCTTCCATGCTTAGAAAAGAAATCACGCATCCATGATATTGAAATGTTTATTATTAGCCCATTAGCTCGTGCATGATATTCTTTAGAATAAAAATTGGGATCCTTTTCTAGCCTTGTATGGATTCTTGATAGTCTAATATTACCAATTGAGTGAATTATTTTGAATGCCCTGCTGCAAAGCAAAATACTTCCAATGGGATAATCATAACCTGCCTTTGTGGAAATCATGCACCCCACTAAATATGAAGTTTGCATATTTTTTTTCATTGAAAGATATGCTAGCCTTTTCTCCAAGGCACAATTGTAGTACATATATTTCAAACAATGGTTTTGGCAACACTCACTTGAAATCAAATCAACAATAGAACTTGGACGCGTGAGGAAATATTTTGTAGACCTTGTATAAATAGAATTCTTTGGATTGATATAATATGGTCTAGTCCTACATTTAATCTTGCTCATTGGTACAATTTTCCTTTGTGTTTCATGTACCATTGCATCATCCTCATTTGAATGAGTGTATTCATCACTATAAGGAATATCATCTCTCTCATTGAGATTATCATCACCAAATTTAGTAGGAGATTGATTATCCTCATCAGTATCATGTTTATCACTTGAGGTTAAATCAACATCATCAACAATATTGGTATCTTCACCACTGGAAGGTTCATCCTCACCAAAATCATCATCTTTCTCTTTAAAATCCTCGCTTGGAAGAAAATCATCATCGGTCGCATCAAAATCATTGCTTGGAGGAAAATCGTCTTCACCATTATTATTTCCTTCATCCTCACCAAAATCATCATCTATCTCATTAAAATCCTCGCTTTGAGGAAAATCATCATTGGTTCCCTCAAATTCATCGCTTGGAGGAAAATCATCTTCACCATTATTGTTGCCTTCATCCCCATCAAAATTATCATTTGTCCCATCAAAATCCTTGCTAGGAGTAAAATCATCATCGGTGCAATCAAAATCATCACTTGGAGGAAAATCATCTTCACCATTATTGGTTCCTTCATCCTCACCAAAATCATCGTTTGGACCATTAAAATCCTCACTTGGAGGAAAATCATCATTGGTGCCATCAAAATCCTCGCTTGGAGGAAAAACATCTTCAAGTCCATTGTTGTTTCCTTCATCCTCACCAAAATCATCTTATGTCCTATTAAAATCCTTTCTTCAAGGAAAATCATTATCGATGCCATCAAAATCCTTGCTTCTAGGAGAAACATTATCAGTCCCATTGAAATCCTCACTTGGAGGAAAATCATCAGCAATGCCAATAAAATCCTTGCTTGGAGGAAAATGAGACACTCCATTATTAGTGCCCTCATCCTCACCAAAATCATCGTCGATCCCATAAAAATCCTCACTTGGAGGAAATTCAACTTTGGTGCCTTGAAAATCCTCTCTTTGAGGGAAATCTTGGCTAGGAGGAAAATCATCATTGGTGCCTTGAAAATCCTCGCTTGGAGGAAAATCTTCATTGGTGCCTTGAAAATCCTTGATTAGAGGAAAATTGTCATCATCTTGCTCAATGCCTTCAAAATATCCACTTGGAGGATGATATTCATCATCATCATTACTGCCTTTAAAATCCTCACTAGGAGGAAAATCATCATCGTTGCCTTTCAAATCCTCACTCGAAAGAAAATTTCCATCATTTTCATTAAAAAAAAGTCTTTGGAAAAAGGAAAGTTTAATCGTTTTAGAAACAGGTTAAGAGTTGTGAGAAACACTTTCCTTGATAAAGGAGAGTGTTAAAATTTGTACCAAGGACAAGTGTTTTCCACTTCGTGCACCTAGGAGTAGAAAAGTGTCCAAGTGATCGCTAATGTCTTTATAAAGTGAGATATGCTTTATAAGATATAAAGCTACTTTATAAAGTGAAGTGCCTTTTTAATTTTAAAAGTGACTTTATGAGAAATCAAATGGAATTTTTAATTAAATGTTTCATTACATATTTAAATGAGGGTAAATTGAATAATCATTTAATGAGTAATAATGAGCAATTATTTCCATCCCTTGATCTTAATAGCTCAAAATCTAATCTTGACCATTAGATCAAAAAAGTAGTTACCATGAATAAAAAGGCAAAAATTAGAGATTGAAGGCATCATCGTGATTTTTTTTCTTCATGAGATTTGGAGAGAGCAAGAGAGAAAAGAATAGAAGAGAAGGGTGCATTGTTTCCAAGAGGAGTTGGGCCACATAATCCAAGACAACCAGCAAGAGTAATTATTGCAACACACCGTTTCCAAGATAGGTTGTACCTTCATTTAATGTATGTCATACTATCATCATTTTTGGGCATATAAATTGAGGTTGTGCTGCTACATTTATTATTGGCAAGTGTGAGGTTGTACTGCTGCTGAGAAAGCAAGAAAATTGATACCGAGGTTGTACTGATATATGGACACAAAAATCAAGGTAGATGACAAGCATTTATTGTTGGCACATGTGAGGCAATACTACAGTAAAAAAGACACATAAATCGAGGAATTTAAGGTTGCATTTATTGTTGAGAAGTACAACAGTTTGTACAGTGAGATACTAGCACACTTTTCGAGAAGAAGGGTTGAGATAAGTATTTGTGATTTTGTAAATTTGTCCTTGAAATTTATTAATTACTCTCTCTCTCTCTTATCAAGTTTTCCCTTAGGAGTTTTATCCTGGGGCATTTGGCTAAAAGCCTGGTGTCTGAAAATTTAATGGTGACTAATACTTATGCTCGTTAAAAATTTGTAATTCCCCTTGGTGCTTAAAGTACTATAATGTTTATGAGTAAAGAATTCATTTGAAACAGTCAAATATGAATGGGGTTTGGGAATTAAACTTTATGTTGAATTGAAAAACTTGAAATCGGGCTGGGAACGTGAAAAAGTTACATACCTCCTAATGAGCTAAGCTTAACATATAATATTTTTCTCCATGCATTCATAAGGAATCCATCCTTATTTATAGAATCAAAATACATTCTAAACTCCTAACCACCTAGTGAACCTGCTTTTATGAGGTCTCGTCACA
The DNA here is from genome assembly GCA_001517045.1 of Pseudotsuga menziesii. Taxonomy (NCBI): domain Eukaryota; kingdom Viridiplantae; phylum Streptophyta; class Pinopsida; order Pinales; family Pinaceae; genus Pseudotsuga; species Pseudotsuga menziesii. Next base: position 54,984 of record LPNX011036236.1, read on the forward strand.
TGTGTTTACTAACATAGTGGACCTTATTTAATAATAATGGACTTAATCCACTTTACATTGAATGGCCTCCACTTCTATTCTAATGGGCTCTCTATGCCCCCATTACATCCCTAGGGAGGGTCATAACATCCCTTATTGTCAATGTCAACTAATCAAGAGATTGTGATTATTCATAGGCTCTCCATGTTCCTCTGAGAAGCAATGTGGAACCACATCCAAGATTTTCTATATAACCACCTAACATTCTTCTCATTGTATAATTCATATTTTGTTTTACTATATATTTCAAAAACAAATATTATATATATATACCTAAGGATTTTGGGTTTATTTTATGAGTTTACATTTTGAAATAACCACACTAAAAAATCTCAACTTGAAAACCTTTGGAAAATCATATTAAACCACATTAATCAGCTACAGTTTTGTATATTTTATTTGGGTTAATCAACAAAGAATCTTTGAGAGACAATATTAAATCAAATTGTATTAATCAACTAAGGCTTTGTGTATATAATTTGGACAAATAAAAAAATGAATAAATATATGGACAATTTCAGTAAGGCAATAAAATACCTCAAAGTCATGTTGTGATAAAAACTTCTCATGGTTTACCTCAAGTTTGTTTAAAATTCAAAATATTTCAACTAATGAATAAGAGCATTCTAAAGACAAAAAATCATATATAATGGCAAAACAAAACAAAAATATGACTTTAAGGAGTTTTATGAATCGAAGTATTAAGGAGTTTGAAAAAACCAATTGGATACAATTTTGAGAAAAACTTCCCATGGTTTACCTCAAGTTTGTTTAAAATTTAAAATATTTCAAGTGAATAAGAGCATGCTAAAAGACAAAAATCATATATAACTGCAGAACAAAAATAATATGAATCGAAGTATTAAGGAGTTTGAACAAACCAATTGAATACAAGATTGTGTTGATGGAAAAACAAGTTGTTTGAAAACCATTATTTAATAATTCTATCACGTGTAATCTCTTAGCCAGGGCAATGACTAGGTTTACAATGTTGGTTTGATTTCAATTTTCCTTTGCTGTCCAGAAAAATGTAGGAAGTATTTTCCAAACAAATATTGGCATAATTTTATTTTTAGAAACTCCAAAAATCGTTCCTTATCATATGATTAGGAAATATGTGGGCCTTCTTAGATCCTTGAAGCCATTCAAAATTGTAATAACGAATTGCTCAATTATTAAAAAAAACGAATAATATGAAAAACACTTATACATGTTTTGACTAGGTCTAACCTATCATTGAAGATCTATCTTAAACCCGGATTTATCAAGCACCAAGAGGATCCAATTTCTCAAGATGTAAATTTATTTTAACTTAAATTTTTATACATCCAAAAATTACACCTCATGGATTTTTTAATTTGTTAATTTATGAGCCAACATGGATTTTTTAGTTACTTTTCATTTGGTTTTAATTTTTTATTTTATGAGCAAACATGAAAATTTTTAATTACTTTTTATTTTTGGTAGCATAACACTACATTACGTGACACCTCCCCCATACTGGGTTGTAGAGAACCTCGCTCCTCTCAGTGCAACAAGGGCATCCAGTACTACTAAATTTTGTCTAGTGATCATCATGACCCCAACACCTACAATGTATTTTAAAAAATATTCAAAAGAAATCAAAGAAGAAATATGATAGGTACAATAGAACTTGAATATGAAAAAATATATATCTATCAAGTACCAAAAATAAAGCATATACACAAGTAAAAACTTTAATAATCATGCTAAATCAGTGACTAATAAACCCAACATATACACCAAGTAAAGACTTCAAAAATCCTACCAAATCAATGGCTAATAATCTCAAAATTGTTGCTACATCCTCCAAACAACGGAAGTTGTTTCCTTTGACAAATCAAAAATGTTACCCTTAATCAATAAAAATTTGTTAACTCTATGGCATACAACGTTATTGAAAACTTTAAGACATATAAAGATAACAATACCTTACTATAGGCTATAATACTCGTAAAAACTTTGTCAAATCCTTAGGTCAAATTGCCACGAAACAATGTCTTTGTTGCCATCAATGAAAATAAAATTCTCATCTAGTAACATGGGAACATAGATATGTTCCGCCTTTCCATGATATGGTGTGAAAGCATGATCAATTGCTCTACAAGTGCGTAGTTGACTCTAGTACTTCCCATAATATCATGCTTCAAGTAGTTGTCAAAAAATAAGGTTGAATTTTAGAAATGATATTAAAAGGATTCTCTTGAAAACCTATCAATTAAAACCATAAATATCAATCGAGAATTAAAGAATATACATTTAATACTTGAATCATGCCCAAGCATCTCCATTCTTTGTAATTTATATAGTTGATGTTTCAACTTCTTATGTGCCTTTGTTAGTTAGAGAATGGATCATTTCTAAGCAATTATTTGGACATGAACCATCAACACATGTTAATTAATTCCTCGGAAGAATGAAATGACAATTAAATGTAAATCTTTTTAACAAATTAGTTCTTTTGAAAAAACCGAAATCATAATAAATGTTGCCATAAATACATAAGACATGAGGATGTCAATAAACCAATTGAAACATTGATTTATAAAACTCAACATAGCAAATGCACTTTGATGGTGCCCCAGCCATCAAGTTAATGATGCTAAGAGTGATTCTCAGTCAACTTTGGGGAAGATTCAACAATATCCCACTCACTTGGTTCTCTCTGTACAGTTTGTGATGTATTTTTATTATCTTTCGATATACACACATTACATTGTTTGGTTCTTATTTGTGATGTATTTTTATTATTTTTCCATGTACATTTAAATATTACATTGTTTGGCTCTTAGCCTCTCAAATCAAGTGAGGGAGCACACCAACAAGTATTATGTGGGGGCATATTCCACAAATAACATCACAAGGGGATTCATTTCACATAGGACAGGTTACCCCTTATTTCTATTCCTACCCATGGCATTCAATCTAAGTGGCATAATCTAAAATATAAAGCATGTAGATAGATGAGATTTTTCAATCTTCCATATATTTAAAGCGTGTATATAATCTTTAAATATAATTAAAATATAATTGATAGATGTGATTCTTCATTCTTCCATCTTGATCTACCCCTTTTTGTATTTACTATTATTATTAGTCTATTTGGCATTTGTCAATGGCATTCCGACATCTATGTAATACATTTTGATTTTGATGACATAATGAGAAATATGGTTCTAACTCCTGAATATTGACATCTTGATCTATGACATTCATGAGTATCATGAATTATCTCTCTCATAATCTCATTGTGATTACTGATTTGTAAATGTGTAACTACTAATGTTAAATGTGCATTGATTCTCATTTCTATTGAATATTTGTAAAAATTTGGATCTATATGTCTATATTTTTAATATATATAATTTTTAAAATCTATATATATAACATGTCCTACGTGTCCTGATTCCAAGGATCATCGTGTCCGTGTCGGACACTCGAATTCCCGTATCCCATGTCAGGTGACTTAGCATGGATCACAGTGTGCAGCAAGTTAGTTCAGAGATGATGCCGCTTCTTGATGGATTCTCCCACTATAATAACTACACAAACCTTATTCTGGTCAGAAAAAAACCTGGGTACATCAAATTGTGGTAATTTCTACATTTTATACAAATCAAATATGGAGAATGGTTTTCCATTGCATAACATGGATCACAGTGTGCAGCAAGTTGGTTCAGAGATGATGTCATTTCTTGATGGAATCTCTCACTGTAATAAGATTGGCGTATGCACAAGAAAGACAAATAAAAGACCACATTAAGTCAACGTTTACCACTGAGAGGGGTGCATTTAATTACAATCAATTTATTTTTGTTTAATCAACACTAAAGCAACCCTTCCAAGAGTTGTGACTAAATCAACACTAAAGCATTTAATTACTAATTATGCTGGCTATTTTCACAATTTAAGAAGTCATTCTTAGAACAAAATGATTATTTTCCACATCTGAGACAAGTTCACTGTTCATCACGGTTAGAAATATAACGCTACATTGAATTTTAAAAAGCTGTTATTTGGGGTTATTAAAGAAAAGCTAGTCAAACATGTTAAGTCCCCTCCAGGTATCATAATACATCCCTGTCAAGTTAAAGCTATATGAGAGTTACCACTTCCTACTAGAAAAGAGGAAGTACAGGAAAATCAATGTTCACGAACTACTAAAAAAAACAAGTGGTATGATATTGCTCTTATTTCTTTTCTAATCAGTATTAATACAAAAGCTATCTCCATAATTATAAATTATGATTGAATTTATGAAAGCATTACTACTAAGACAAGTGGTATGATATTGCTCTTATTTCTTTTCTAATCAATATTAATACAAAACCTATCTCCATAATTATAAATTATGATTGAATTTATGGAAGCATTAGTTTATACATTTCTGTTCCATTAGTTTATACATTCCTGTTGGTATCAACACTAGGATATTTCGCTATTTTCTTCCAAAAACCACCCAAAGTTCCAAGTAAAGGAAACAAATAAGTTTGCTTCTCCAAATCCTCGTTCTCTCTCCCATCAAGGACGAAATGACCTTCCCTATAAGGTAAGGTCATTCTCTTTCTTTTAAGTCGGCATTTAAGATTTAGCAACACGTCTTAAGAGATTTTTTGAGCCGTCTGCACAAAAACTGTGTAGAAGTGTGTACAAGATGTTCTTTATACAACCAATCTAAGCCAGCAAATTCAAATATTTGTAAGTACCAACCACTATATGCAAGGTTCCGGCCCCTTGGACTTTAACAGTGGAATCCCCATTAACCCAGTGACAACCTGACAGCAGTTTATCGGCAGTCTGTCATGGGTTAATGACAACCTGACAGCAGTTTATCGGCAGTCTGTCATCTTTGAATATTTGTAAGTACCAACCACTATAAGTGAGGTTCCGGCTCCATAGACTTTAATAGTAGAATCCCCATGAACCCAGTTACAACCTGACAGCAGTTTAACGGCAGTCTGTCATCTTTGAGAAGAGCAATTTCGTTCCATGTAAAAAAAGGCATTGATCCCCATGACCTGTTATACTATTATTACCATTAGGAGTTAACTTTGGCATCTTCAATAAGGATACACGGTTCTTTGACCATTCTTGGAAATATATGGTAAATGTTCGAGTTAGCAACATTTTCCATTTTTTTATCGTTACACCAATCACCAAAAGTAAGTGGTAAGTGGTGAACATTACTTTGAATTCATGCATCATACTTTTAAAAACTTTGAATTCATGCATCATACTTTTAAAAACTATCAGCATAGATTCATTTTAAACTCGAATCTAATTTTTTTAATCTAGAATTTTTACACATCTAAAAAAATAAATTTTACTGCTGGCATATAAATATGTATGTACATATGTATTTTTTTTTCATTAAAACGCATGTAAAAAAATTTAAGCCTACATCTTTTCATTTTTTATTTTAATATTAATTTTTAATTTTTTTATAATTAAAATATGTCACATTACATAACATTACGTGACATTTCTCCATGCTGGGCTGTAGAGCACACCTCACTACTCTCGATGCAATAATAAAACCGACACTGAAACAAATATCTTCAAATTACTCTCACTCTCGGTGCAATAATAAAACCAACTGACACTGAAACAAATATCTTCAAATTATTCAGCGTAGCTACAATATAAAAGAGATCGCAGGATGCACATGTCAAACAAAGAATCAAAAAGGTTATATTCTCACACTCTTACAGAATTAGTAATAACAATAGCAGATGAACTTTACTACTAAGCTATCGTTAACCTAATCATCTATTGAAAACATCGGATCGATCTGAACATATCATACCGCTTGCATAACACAATCTTGGTGTTTTCTGACATTAGTTTAGTGTGTTTCAACCCTTGCATATCAACCTTACTACACGAATATAGTGGTCAATCCTACCATAACTACATAATATAAGAATAAATACTTCAGGTAATGTCCAAATCCAACAAACATAAATGTCAACTGATTACTGTTGGACAGAAAACAAAGATAAGGTTATTCCAATTAAGCTAAGACTAGTCATGGTGTATCAGAGAGTCTAACCATGGATAACCACACAAATGCACTTTATTTGGTAAAAATAAATTATCAGAAATCGGCTGCTCTGATCATACATCCCCAACTAAGAATTTCAACGGTAGAAACATTCGCCATAGCTACAACAACAACATCATGGAAAGTCGTTATAACAGTTGACTGCATATTTATGCGAATTTACAAACCATATTCTAATGACAATCCTTTATATAGTAACGAGTCAAGTACTTCAAAAATTACATTTAGAGACAGAAGATGCCTAAAGCGTTCTTATTGAAGTTATCTGGTCACTAGTGAAAGAATCCAATAAGTCTGTACTATGTAATCCAACCATAAGTTCAACTTCAAACTTTGTTCTTCAACCAAACAGCCTCCTTCAAGAGACTTCACCAAACAAAGTGAAATATAAACCAGCATTATTGGCCATAGTTGTTTGCTCTCAACTTCAGCAGCCTAAGGCCATAGCAGTACATAAACTGCTTTGTTGCAGAATACACACAGAACAATAGTAGATCGGTTGTATCTTCCATTTTAAGATGAATGAAAATGTTGGATGCTGGATGAGCGTTCACAGCTTCAAGACATGATTTCAATGCAACCTCTTCATCCCCATATATATACCAAGTATTGTTTACTCTTTAACAACTGATATACAAAANCAGTTCCTTCCGAGGGTCGTGAATTCTCACATGATGTAAGAACACCAATAGATCCATATTCATCAATGCCATTCTCAAGATTGACTTCTGAGCTCCCACACAGCTGATTTGACTGTTGAGGCTCACTTTTCTCTTTTACAGCTTCAGATTTATTCATTTTCCCTCTCTCTTCGTCACTTACACTAGCAGAAGAATCTTGACCTACCCTGGATGCAGTGACCCTTACATTCTCAGCTGACTTGTTAACAGACCACTTTTCTGATATTTTTGGTGTCCCTTGTCTCGGGCTATCAACCCTATCAATAGGTTTAGTCATAATAGATTTTTGAGAAGGTAATCTGGTCAATGACCTCCGCATTGTCTTCTTTGTACTTTCTTTAGTATCCGTGACCTTTTGTTGACCCCCATTGATCTTGCTCTCATCCAAGCTCAAACGAGATGTTCTATTGCTGTTATGGCGCCCCAACTTAGGTGATACTGCACGGGTTGTAGGTATCTGTATTTAAGACAACTTGATTAGACATTTTGACAGGATCCTCAGTTTACCAGGAAATTGGATAAATGCTACATAAAGAAATAGCAAACCAATCAAACAATTTGCACGATAAAATAAACTGAAACCATATGCTAGAGTACACTATCACAGAATCAATTTTTAGGCTAGAATAGAAAAGGATTGGTTCATTCACTATATCATGTTAAAAGTAAACCTGTAATTTTTGTACCTTTTCCCCTCTGCTCTATTTTGGAAGGCTTTGGTTTTTTCTCTCTTCTCGCTAAATAAGAAAGAGTAATCAAGCAGACAAACTTCATCACTTACAATGCAGAAAGGATAACTAATACACAACAGTTATAGGATATAATGCTTAAATCCGAAGCAATTAGTTTAGCACTTTACCAATGCTATATATGACAAATCACCAATGCTCATGGACACAAAAGAAACAGCTATTACCTAAGAAGCAGTATTGGAAAGATTAGAAAAAATGAGAGTTAGCTCAAGCAAGAAACTCATCAGCTCAAGGAATGCTGATTGACAGCAAAATCAAAGAGACGGTCATCTCCACAGGCATTAAAACAATCCCTAAGAGATTATTAATAGATCATTCACTAAAAACAGATATGATTAGTTGAGAGTTTCAGCAATGTCTGTCACCAATCAGTTGTACCCAAGCCATCCGTCTGTCTGTATTTTGAACAATGAAATGCCTAAGAACAACAGCATTACTGGCTCAGCCTGTTGCTCATGGCAAATGATTGACAAAACTCTACGCACACAAGAGTGAATGCTGAGACAAATGCAAGGACACAAAGGCAGGTTTTGTCTATCCATGGCATAATTATAAACATCTGATGAATGACACTGCCAGCATTCAATCAAGTGAGTTCAAATTTGTCTCATCAGAATTAAAAATGAACCTACCAGTCATACTTTTAATAATTTCCGTCATGCTTCCAAATTACAATGACTGGACTGATCACTGTAAATGTTTTTCCAACTTCTTTGTTATCATTGGAGTATAAGCATCTCATACTCTAGTGAAGTAACCATCTTTTCAATTCCAACAGTGGCTAAATCCTTATTACATACTAATTTTCACATTTCGGAATTGCATACACTGCAGCTATTCTGTATGAAACTCACTTGATGGATATATGCAAATGGAATTATTCCCACTAACATCTCAATGTCGAGGAAAATTTCAAAGTCTATTATATTTAACTTGCATAACCTGACAAATAACAGCAATTTGAATTCTATATTATGAATTATTATGTAGAATTACAACCTCTGAGCCCTAAAGAAAGTTTCTTGAGCATACTACGTACTACAACATGAGTTATTCTCAAGTACCCTATGTTTACTGAACAGTTACATAGGCAAGCCATTACTTTATCAATAGAGGGCCCTTGAAGTTGTTCCACAGATTATAGTTCCTGCATAGCTAAATCAAAGCTGAGTTCAAGAGAAAGACATTAGATTGATATAGTTAAAGATATACTCCCTGTTTCTGCATTATTTGCATCATAATTAACCTTGAAATGTCTGCTACTAGGGGCATGCAATGGGAAGAAGTTTCGTACTGTTGGCCCATGTCCTTGCTTTTGTTAGAGCAACAAATTGTATTTGACTCATTTTCCTCAAAAACAGATCATCCATGGGGATCTAAAATAAGACAAATTCATAATCAAGGATCTACTACAATATTTTTCTGCCAATCCTCAAAAGTACCCCTTCCTGATAAAACATTGTTATTCCCTTTTGCAGCCTAGGTGGCGTTACCTCCTCTCCCCAACCCCAGCTCCCCAACACATCTGAAAAGTGAAAACAAAAATTCCCTTACCGTGGCATTTCCAACTTGATTCATTTCACAAAATGCTATACACAAATTGTTCCCATCCAGTAGAAAGTGACAAGAAAAATGTTATGAAGTTGTGTCTTTCATATCTTCCTAACATCTAATGTGCAGCTCATACCATGCAGACCATGGATTTTTCAAATAAACCAGACTCTATTTTGTTATGTAAGGATCAGGATAGAGATGTCAATAACAGAGTTATAACATAGATTGTTAAAACTGTGTACCAACCCAGACGTATGGCAAAGATATAGCATTTCAATAGATTGGTGGTTTCCTCTATGCACTGTGTAGCTACCTTCCTACCTATCCTTGCTTATCTTTTATCGACTTGGATGTATATCTAAATTTGGCTTCTTACATGTCCATATTAATAGTAAATACTGACTGATCGCAGACCATGATTAAAATGTGCAGAGTTTATAAATTCTACCCACTTGTTTCTCCCAGTCCAATTCCCATTCCTTCCCTGTATTTCCTCACAGAAGAAGACTTCCCTGCTAGAAACATGCATATCACTCACCTTGCCAAAAATTAACATTGTTGATTATAGAAGTCATGAAATCATTGGATAGACAGTGTGTTTCAAGTGAAAACCATCACCCATCGTCAGAGCTTCAAGAATAAAATGAGAGCAAACTTGGGATACAAATATAAGCCAGTTAATGAAAAGGTAGGGTCAACTAGAAGATTTGAAATCGAAGTGTTTCTGTAGTGTGGTAGATGCAGATAAAAATTGCAGAAAATTAAGTGTACCAGCAATGTATGAGAAGGCATACAAATATATTGTATTACCTTGTGAAGAAAACATTATATGAGGGTACAACCTCAAGTGACACTTTATATTCCACTTAATTAAGGCCTAACCAAAAATTTACTTCAGCTAATCAAAGTCCTGACATATTGACTCTGTGCTGTGTACTAACATGTACTTCATTAACTTAGGCAACAAATTTGTCCTAGCTGTATGACCATTACATACATACTTTAACATCATCCTATGATGGTCATACTTATATGCGCCAAGAAATTTCACCAACCTTATCACTAAAATGTACAAACTTATATGCGCCAAGATGCTTGGTAAATATATATGCAGTTTGCTCCCATGCTTCACAATATTACAGCTTTGTTTGTTTTCTCTCCACCAACTGTCCGACAGAGAACAATGAACTTTTACATGCTTTATACGATCATAGAAAATAGGATTATTTGCCAACTTCACACACTCCAAACCATTACAGTAATGTGCAGTGGGATCAGCGTGTATGACTTTGCAAATCAACAAGTATTCTTCTCAAGCACACTACGCTTACTGCTGCCCTATACTCCGGTTCAGTGGAGGAAAGTGATATTGCATGTTCCTTCTCACTGTCCATCAAAGTGACAAAGAACTTCTACATGCTTTGTACGATCATAGAAAAAATTATTCTTTACCAACTTTACAACACCCCTAATTGTCACAGTAAGGTGCAGTGGCATCAGTATGTACTAATCTATGTATGACTGGCAAATCAACAAGTATTCTTATCTATCAAACTACACTTACTCCTGTCCTATACTCTGGTTCAGTGTGGAAATGTGATACTGCATGTTGCTTCTCACTCAGCCATGAACAAGGCTAAAAAAATACCCTTTAGTGGATTTCCTATCATCAAATGACCTTGCTCAATCTGAATTGGTAAAACTGTTAGTTGGAAATCCTTGTCACTATGATACAAGATTCCATGCTCTACAGTACCCTTCACGTACCTTAGAATTCATCTCACCACCTTCCAATTAGCAACCATGATACCATCTCTACATTAACTCAGCTGCCAGTTTTGACAAAGATGTCATTGATCATTTCAGCCCAACCTCCATAAGTGTGGCTGTTGATTTACAATTAGCAACTCTAAACCTCTCTAGCAAACTTTTGGCATACTTTATTTGTTACATAAACACACAAGCATTAGTTTGCCAAAATTCTATGCCTAGAAAATTATGAAGTAGAACTATATCAGTTATATCAAAAAATGAGCACAAATCATATTTTACCTTCTGAATCGCATCGGCCTCAATCCCTGTGATGATTGTCATCCACATACACCACTTCAATGACCACACTCCCTGTGATAATTATGTCATCCACACAAATCACCACATCATCACCAATGCTTTTGACATGAAGATTTGTGTTAGAGAGGCTTACTTTGAATTTATCAAAGTTTTGTGTCATAAGCTCTTGGTTCATGTTTTTAACAATAAATAGCCACTCAGCCTACATACCAAACACTCCTTTCCTACACCCGGAAATCCCTGTGGCTGATACATAAATATTTCCTCTTCCAAATTACCATTGAGGAATGCACTATTTACCTCCATTTAATCAATTTTCCAGCCAAAAAAGGCTACCATAGTAGTCACAAATCTGATTGCAACTAGCTTTGTTGTTGGAGTGAATGTTTCCTCAGTCCACTTCTTCCTGCTGAACAAACCTTTGGCAACCAGTCTTGCCTTGTATTTGTCCAGTGAACAATCTCCATTATATTTTGTTTTGTAAACCCATTCGCCATCAATGAGTGTCTTCCCTAGAGGTAATTCTTGCAACAATGAAGTGTGTTTCTCATGAACATATCATATGTTAAATTGTACCTCAGATAGTATTCTACAGCCGTGGCAGACCTGGGCACACTTGTGGACAGATCTAGGCACTTCAGTTACAGCAGTTCAAACTGGACAGTAAAGGCACACTTCCTCTCTTCTAGATTCAGTAGTATGGTGCAACAGATCACGTAGGAGGGATTGCTGTTCTATTTCCAACAATCTGTCCTCATTGCTCAACTGTTTGCATGTTAACCTCAACAGGTTGCATTTGTTAGCTCTGTTTTCTTCTAGTGGTTTTCTAATCTTGACTTGAAGTCTAAGTTCACTTAGGTTAGGCAAATGCAATCCAATTAAGGGCACAGGGCTCTATGAGGGATGCATGCTTCCATGCCTTGGATCATCTCCAGCAGAGGAGCACTTTACGTCATGCATCATCTCCAGCAGAGGAGGACTGTATGTCACGCACTAGGATTAGAAGTTGAAACCTTCAGTTAAGGCACTTTTGTGCATGTGTCCATAAAGGAGAAAGCCAGGGTATAGATTAAATTCATTCAACGCTCAGCAGTGAGCAGTGAATCAGTTTGCTGCTTTTCCTGTACCAGATTTCAGTTCATAATTAATGAGAAAGAAGTGACAGGTTTTCACGGTCCATCTACTGAGTTTCTGTTATATATTTTCTAGTATGTGTTTATAGATTCTAGCATTATTAGAGTTGCAGCTTTGAGTGGTGTTCAATGTTCAGCTGTCTAGTTTTTGGGGGATTCTTTTAGTGCAAAGTCTGTTTACGATGGCCTAGAAAATTGAACATCCTACAAATGTGAGTTAAGTATTTAATCAAATCAATTAAAGATTCTCAAATAAATGAGAAAATGCATGAAAAAAACATTCAACCCTATAGAGACGTGCAAGAAAGAGTCAAGACAATGCTAGTCTACTCTCCTCATTATTCAACAATATTTATAAAAAGTGCATTCTTGCACAATAGCAATTTTCTTAGCCTTGTCCTTCCACACATAGTTCGCAATATCTACAACCGATCCCTCTCCTTACTGTTCTAAACCAGTGATGTTCCTTTCTCCCCTTCTTCATTCACTCGTTCTACTTGTTCTCACCCTCAACCAAAATGTTGTTCTCTTGATTCTAAATTGCCAACTTGATCTCATTCTCAAAGATCCTATTTACTAGCTTAGTTGGGGTAAACTTATTGTCGCATTCTGGAAACATTTTTTTGGCTAACGGTTCATCTTCTTTGCACACATATTCATCATTTACGCACAACTCCACCAACTTCATTTGCGCACCATATTTGCTTCATGTTCTTCTGCATCATCTTTTTTCTACTAGTGCAACATCTCACACAATCATTTGCATTGTACCATGCTCTACACTCTCAAGCTTACTCTACATAACCTTCTTTCCCAAACCTTTACTCTACACATCATCACTCTCAACACATTGGCATATCTGCCCTGCTTAGTATACCTTACATAGAAATCATTCCAAAGGTCCTTTCTAATGTGCTCATCCTATGCACTTTCTTCTATTGCAGGTTGCTCAATCTCAAATTTGTAATGCTCCTCCTTCACAACCTTCTACGAAACCTTTCATGCATGTTTAACTATCTCCTTTGGTTTGGTTCTTTGCACAAGGTTCCTACATCATCAAGGTAAACGAGAAAGTGATCGACATGACACGGTTAGCCTTGGGTGGACCTAAAATTTGTTACCAAATTCCAAAACTTCTCTCAAGATAAGAGCTAGACACCGCTAGTCAAAATATAGAAAGAGAGTAGTGAGGAATCCCCTAACTCTTTGTAAAGACAATGAAACTCCCCCCTGATGTAATAGAACACAAGGCAACGAAAGATAATGCACTCCTTTGACTCGATGTTGTGCAAGTGAGTGAGCCTCTCCAATCTCAAGATGTGATGATGTTTTGATCCAGAATCAACATGAACAAACTCTAAACTAACCCAAAGGATCTTCAGGTTATGCATTGATTGCTTCCAAATATAATTAGGTCTAATAACAAGGACATCACTAAGCTGCATTAAATGCTCAAAATAAAAATCCATCACAAGACCAAGGTCCTTGGGACAACCCAAGTGACATGTAATGACTATCCATAAATATCCTCTCTCGTTGCCTTGTTCAACTCCCACTTTTTGCAAGAGGTGACCAAGGTAGAAGAGAGTAACCAAAGGGGGAAAAGCAATCAATAGAAATGCCCACAAATGGGAGGAGCCAACCCGGCTCAAAGAACTAGCATCATCAACGTCGAGGAAGGCCTATAGACCCAAAAGGAATCTCCTCTCTCCTCTAAGGAGTAATGTGCCACAAAAGATTACCACTCCCTTCCCAAAGTTGAGTCACTTTGGAGAAAGGAGATAGTATCTTCAGGAGAAAGGAGACCAATTTGAAAATAGTCTCAATAGGATAAGCACCAAACTCCACGTAAATTATGTCTTATGGAAATATTTGCTTATAACCAATCATCCATTGTAACATAATTCAATTTGTCTCTCTCAGCTTTAGCCCAGTGATGTCAAAAGAAGACTAGGTCCCAATCCTTATAAACATACAATACAGTGTTGAAATGTTGTAACTTCGAAGAATATTCTATATGTACTTTTTGTGGTCCCCGATGGTCCTACCGAGAGAAGAAATTGTATTTCTTTATACTCCGATGCTTCTAATCGGAAGAACTAATAAGAGTCATGAGGTAGTCCCCTCAAATTGTAAAGGTGGGTCATTAGCACCCCAGTTGTGGTTACTTGAGCCTACATGTGTAACTCGAGCCTACATGATTAACTCGAGCCTACATGTCGGAATTAATTATTAAAGTGAACGGACAAATATAAATAGAGGTGTGGCGCTCCTCATTTGGAACACACACACTCACTTGTGTAGCGCATTAGTGAAGGAGTGAGAAGTAGCTGGAGAAGGAAGAGGATCAGTCTTTGATCAGCCTTTTGGTTTTACCTTTTATCTTTTGGGGCATCTATATTGAGGAAGCTTTTGCTGGGTTTTTCCCTTTAGGATTTTCCCAGGATAAATCTGTGTTGTTCTTGTGATACTATTCCTTTCAGTGATCTTGTTCATATGCTTTTGTTATGAAATTGAAATGAAATACTGATGATCTAGCTTAGCATATGAAATTTTAACATGGTATCAGAGCTAGCCTGAATAGGACAGCCTTCACAAGGAGAAATAGCCCTCTCTCTCTCCTCAGAAGAAATTAGGGTTTCGGGAAAATTTTCGAGTTTCGGAACACTGTTTGCATAGAAAGTTGCACCCTCCCAAAGCGCATCTTTTGAGCCTGGAATCAAGGTTTTTGGGTGTGTGAGTCTTTGGGAAAGTCAAAACCTAGTTTGACAGCTGCACCAGAAAACTGCTGAACCAGAAAACAACTGGAAGCTGCTGAAGCTGAATCTTGCAAGTCTGATTTGGAAGGTGAAGATCTGAGATCTCCAGAAACCAAGCACACCAGTCAACTCACCTCAGTCAAGCGCATCTCCTAGTAATTTCAGTTTCTCATTCCGCAGAATTTCAATTTTTTTGTGATTTTCTGACAAGATGGCCCCAAGCACTAAGCTTGAGGACAAGCTAGAAGGCATAGAGAATTTCCGAGCATGGAAATACAGGATTGGTCTCATTCTCCAAGAGAATGATCTTGATAAGTATGTCTAAGAAGAAATTTCAGAACCTGAAGAAGCTGAAGCCAAGGAGAAGCACAAGAAGGATATGATTAGGGCACAAAGGATTATTGTTGACTCTATCAAAGATCACTTGATTCCTCAAGTGTCATCCAAGAAGACTCCAAAGGAAATGTATGATGTTCTATCCAAAATGTATGAGGGAAGAAACATTAACAGAAAGATGAATCTAAGAGCTCAACTGAAGAGTACCAAGATGAGTCATGGAGAATCCATTCAAGACTACTTCACAAGGGTTTCTCAGATCAAAGAACAACTAGAAGCTATTGGAGACAAACTTGATGAAGATGAGATAGTTATGACTGCTCTCAATGGTCTCACTAGACCATGGGAATCATTCATTCAAATGATGTGTGCCAGGAAGGAAAGCATGAAGTTTGGTGTGGTATGGGAAGACTGCATTCAAGAGGAGACTAGAGGGGCAAATAGAGAAGCCTTACTAAAAGAGGATGATCAAGCTCTAGCCACTCATACCAAGAAAAGAAGAAGGAATCAACCCATCTTCAAGAAGTGAAACCACAAGGAGCATCAACCTCCCAGAAGATTCCAAAGATCAAGAGAAAGTCTAGCAAATAAGGACTACTCTAGTCTTCAATGTTTCCATTGTGACAAGATAGGACACATTGCCAGAAATTGTCCTATGAAGAAGCAAGAATATAAGAAGAAGATGCTCATCTAGCTGAAGATGAGGATGAAGAAGAAGAAGATGAAGGACCTCCAAGAAAGCAAGCAAGAGAAGAAGATGCAAAAGAGTATGTACTATTCTTTGCTCTCTCTAGGTCTGTAACACCTGGAGAAGACACTTGGCTTATTGATAGTGGTGCTTCAAAGCACATGACGGGAGAAAAGAAAACTCTATCCAAGCTTGAAGAAAAGAGCTCTCCTCAAAAAGTATCCCTAGGAGATGACTATCAATATCCAATCAAATGAGTTGGTGAAGCAAGATACAAACTTGATTCAGGTAATCCCCTAAAAATGAAAGATGTATTATATGTACCTGGCCTAGAGAAGAATTTACTTTCTATCTCAGCTTTAGATAAGAAAGGATTCAGAGTTGCTTTCATAGATGGCCAAGTACTCATGTAGCCCAAAGAAAAGAATATTGAAGATGCAGTCATCATTGGTGAAGAAGGAGGCTTGTATAAACTTAAGGGGCACTCAGAAACAGCCTTTGTCCATGAGTCCACTGACCCTAGTGAACTATGGCATAGAAGGCTTGCCCACATTAATTACAAAGCTTTACCTCATGTGAACAAAGTACTGACGGAATTACCAGACATGAAGATCAAGCATGAAGGCATTTGCAAAGGATGTGCTAAGGGAAAGAACATCAAGAATCCATTTCCGAAGAGCGAAACAAAAACTAAAGGTACGTTGGAATTGATTCATTCAGATGTATGTGGTCCAATGTCTTCTACAGCCTTAAGTGGCTTTGAATATTACATCACATTTATTGATGACTATTCAAGAAAGACTTGGATATACTTCTTGAAAGCAAAGAGTGAAGTGTTTGGAAAATTCAAGGAGTTCAAAGCCTTGATAGAGAATCTTTCGGACAAGAAAATAAAGACACTCCGATCAGACAATGGTGGAGAATATACCTCAAAAGAGTTTGAAGCTTTTTGCAAAGATGCTAGAATCAAGAGGGAACTAACTACTCCCTCCAATCCTCAACAGAATGGGGTTGCGAAAAGAAAGAACAGAACCATCATGGAGGCAGTGAAGACAATGATATATGATCAAGATCTTCCAATGCATCTATGGGCATAAGCAGCAAGAACTGTTGTGTATGTACAGAATAGAATATCTCATAGTGCTCTTGGATTCAAGACTCCAGACGAGATGTTCACAGGAAAGAAGCCTGAGGTAAGTCACCTCAAAATATTTGGTTGTCCAGTATATATTCATATACCAAAAGAGAAAAGAACCAAGTTAGACCCTTTCGAAAAGAAGGGGATATTTGTTGGATATTGTGAAGTATCCAAAGCATTCAGAATTTACGTTCCTGGATTCCATCACATGGAAATCAGTCGAGATGTGACATTCGATGAAGAGGCGACCCTCAAGAGATCCAGGAAGTGCCAACATGAAGAAGTGTATGAAGAAGAGACACCTCCCAGAAATGAAGAAACTGCATGTCTCCCTGAAGATGGAGCTCTTGAAGAACATGACATGGCAGAACCACAAGAACCTCCTATGATGGAGATATCAAGAAAGAGAAAGCCTGCTTGGACAAGAGAAATTATACAAGAGGCAGAAAGATATGGAGCTCTTGAAGGCTCCACAAGGGAAAGAAAGAAACCTAAGACTTTTTCCAACTATGTAGCCTTGATGTGTGATCTTGTAGATCAAGAACCTACAAACTATGAAAAAGCGATACAGAAGAAAGAATGGGTAGAAGCAATGACTGAAGAATACCAGTCAATAATGAAGAATGATGTATGGGATATAGTTCCCAAACCAGAAGGAAAAAGTGTAGTATCCTCCAAATGCATCTACAAGATAAAACATGCAGCTGACGGAAGTATCGAGAAGTATAAAGCAAGATTTGTGGCCAGAGGTTTCTCTCAGAAAGAAGGAATTGATTATGAAGAAACCTTTGCAC
The DNA here is from genome assembly GCA_001517045.1 of Pseudotsuga menziesii. Classification (NCBI taxonomy): domain Eukaryota; kingdom Viridiplantae; phylum Streptophyta; class Pinopsida; order Pinales; family Pinaceae; genus Pseudotsuga; species Pseudotsuga menziesii. Next base: position 73,015 of record LPNX011036236.1, read on the forward strand.
CTGTGGCACGGTATACTTCAATTAGAGCTATCATGGCACTCACATCTATGATGAAGTGGGACTTACACCAAATAGATGTGAAGACAACCTTCCTAAATGGTGTGATTGAAGAAGAAGTATACATAGAGCAGCCACAAGGATTTGAAGTTAAAGACAGACGAACTCATGTATGCAAGTTGAAGAAGGCCTTGTATGGCTTGAAGCAAGCTCCTCGAGCCTGGTATGGAAGGATAGATAGTTTCCTGACAAGCCTGGGCTTTACCAAGAGTAAAGTTGATCCTAACCTTTACCTCAAGGTTGTAGAAGATGAACCTGTCATACTACTATTATATGTGGATGACTTATTCTTAACAGGGAATGAGAAACAGACTAACAGACTATGGAAAGCAAGAAGAAACTCGCAGAAGAATTTGAGATGAAAAACCTTGGGTTAATGCATTATTTCCTAGGTCTGGAAGTATGGCAAAGTTCAAAACGAATCTTTCTCAACCTGGGAAAGTATGCAATTGATATATTGAAAAGATTCAATATGTTGGAATGCAAAGCCATGGCCACACCCATGGATTCCAACCTGAAGTTGTTAGCTGATGACTCATCAGAGTTAGTGGATGTGCCTCAATACAGACAAATCATTGGGTCATTGATGTACTTAACAAACACCAGACCTGACATTTGTTTTGCTGTGAACACTCTGAGTCAATATCTAGTTCAACCTAGACAGGTTCACCTGGTAGCTGCAAAACATGTGATGAGATATCTGAAAGGGACTATAGATTTTGGTCTATACTATGATGGTAGCCACGAGTACAGATTGTATGGCTATACAAATGCAGATTGGGCTGGAAGTATCTTAGACAAGAAAAGCACATCAAGTGGATGTTATAGTCTGGGATCTGCTATGATTTCATTGTTTAGCAGGAAACAATCCAGTGTTGCTCTTAGCACAGCCGAAGCAGAATATATAGCAGCTTGCTCTGCTAGTTGTGAAGCCATATGGCTTCGAAAGCTGATGTCAGGGTTATTCAACCTAAAGTTGGATACTACCGTGATTCTATGTGATAACCAAAGTTGCATAAAGATGACAGAGAACCCAATGTTCCACGATGGATCAAAGCACATAAAAATCCGGTACTTTTACATTCGAGATATGATGCAGAAGGGAGCCATAAAGCTCCAATACGTGAGTACTGATGAACAAGTTGTTGATGTGCTAACGAAGCCTCTGTCTCGAGTAAAGTTCGAACACTTTCAAAACAAGCTTGGTGTTGTTCGAAAGACCTTCCTCGAAAGGGGGAATAGTGATGTTGCAGTGGGATTGTATCATCCTTGACACTTTCCCTAAAATGATCTGGTGACCTCGGTCCTCGAGAATGAAGAGGGATTGTATCATCCCGGGACATTTGTCCAAGAGTGATTCGGTGACCTCGGTCCTCGTGAATGTAGAGGGATTGCATCCCTGAACTTCAGTTCAAAATGTATCCGGAGGCTTCAGCCCCCGTGAATGTGGTGGGATTGCATCATCCCTGAACTTTGGTTCAAAATGTATCTAGAGGCTTTGGCCCCCATGAATGTGGTGGGATTGCATCATCCCTGAACTTCGGTTCAAAATGTATCTGGACGCTTCGGCCCCCGTGAATGTGGTGGGATTGCATCATCCCTGAACTTCTGTTCAGAATGTATCCGAAGATTTCGGTCCATGTGAATGTGGTAGGATTGCATCATCCTTGGACTTAGTCCTAAAGTGATAGGGACTGATTATCCCGTAATCAATCCGGTGACTTCGGTTGTCGAGAATGTGGTGGGATTGCATCATCCCTGGACTCTAAGTCCAAAAGTGATCCAAAGACTTTTTGTCTTTGAGCTGTGGATTGCAGGTTATTGCTGATGATGATGACGTACTAATCGAAAGATCAGAGTGTGATGATGATGATGCTGTTCGAAAGTTCAAGTATGATGATGATGACATACTGATCGAAAGATCAGAATGTGATGATGATGATGCTGTTCGAAAGTTCAAGTATGATGATGTTGTTGATGATCGAAAGATCAAAGTGCTGAAGATGTCGTTGCTGATTGAAAGGTCAAAATGCTGAAGATGATGATCGAAAGGTCAAAGTGTTGAAGACATTGTTGCTAATCGAAAGGTCAAAGTGCTGAAGATGTTGTTGATCGAAAGGTCAAAGTGTTGTTGTTGCTGAAGATTGAAGATTGAAGATGAAGACTATATGATGTGAAAAGCTTCCAATGATTTATAGATGTGTTACCCTGATGATGTTGATGATGTCCTCTATCTCTCTCCTACTATTGTTGTTGTTGATGTTGTTGTAGAATACCCTTCTCGTTAAGGAGGAGTGTTGAAATATTGAAACTTCGAAGAATATTCTATGTGTACTTTTTGTGGTCCCCGATGGTCCTACCGAGAGAACCAATTGTATTTCTTTATACTCTGATGCTTCTAATCGGAAGAACTAATAAGAGTCATGAGGTAGTCCCCTCAAATTGTAAAGGTGGGTCATTAGCACCCCAGTTGTGGTTACTTGAGCCTACATGTGTAACTCAAGCCTACATGATTAACTCGAGCCTACATGTCGAAATTAATTATTAAAGTGAACGGACAAATATAAATAGAGGTGTGGCGCTCCTCATTTGGAACACACACACTCACTTGTGTAGCGCATTAGTGAAGGAGAGAGAAGTAGCTAGAGAAGGAGGAGGATCAGCCTTTTGGTTTTACCTTTTATCTTTTGGGGCATCTATATTGAGGAAGCTTTTGCTGGGCTTTTCCCTTTAGGGTTTTCCCAGGATAAATCTGTGTTGTTCTTGTGATACTGTTTCTTTCAGTGATCTTGTTCATATGCTTTTGTTATGAACTTGAAATGAAATACTGATGATCTAGCTTCGCATATGGAATTTTAACATACACTGGGCTTGATAATTACATCAAAAACGTGTAATTTGGCAAAAAAATATTTAAAATGCATATGAAAGCACAATTGCTCAACCATAGAAAAAGAGCCATAAACTTTACTGAGCATGTGCGCAAAACCCTATCTCAAACTGAACCTTGGAATCGTAACTTATACTCCCAAGTATCCTAGGTGGTCACCTCAATATTGTTGTGTATGAAGAAAGAGTGATAGTCCGCAAAAAAGCTCCTCTAATATGGCTCAACGAAGGAAGAATGAAGGCTCACATCATCAACAAAATGAAGGTTGGTGATCAATGTTAAACTAGTAGCAACAAGGAAGGTCTTCATGCATGCATGTGTTCTTGCATGCAGAAGAATTAAAATAGGAAACCAATTGTATTTAATTTATTTTTCCTAAGTTTACTTTGGAAAATAAATTGAAATGATCTAAATTAACTTTAGTGAACCACTAATTAAAGTGAAAGTGAAATTAGGGTTTTTGCTTTACCACTAGTTAAAGTGAAAGTGAAATTAGGGTTTTCACTTTACCTAAAGTTATAAAAGAGAGATCAATTGGTAGAGAGAACACACACTTGTATTCCGACAGAGACAGGATACAGACAAGGAGAGAAAGTCAGACAGAGGATTTAGCCAAGAAGACAAAGGAGCGAGCAGCAAGATCATCGAGCTTCGTACAGCTGGGTCGTACACTCACACAGGAGGGCGTTGAGGTTTAGCTGGGATTTGCCCAGTGATTCTGCCGGGTACTGCATTTGCCAGGTTTGGGTGAATTTGCAGTGATTGTAAAAGTTCCATATTTTCTCATAATAAAATCTATATCTGACTACTGCACCAATTTTCCCATCTTGGTTTTTCCGAGGATTTCCATACCCAAAATAATAGTGTCAATATCGTGATGTGATGTGATTTATTTCTCAGTTTTATATTCCGCTGCATACTGTAAAAGATATTCATGTGTGGTTATCAGATGATATTTTGCATGCCCTGTTTAGCACTAGTTGAATATTAAAGGAAAATTTACAATCAAGACATGGTGTAATAGAGATCCATCTCCCTCTTGATTACTCTCTAAGAAAGGAGTCAAGTTCATTAATATAAAAAAACAAGGGTGGGGAATGGGAACAAACCTACTTAACCCCAATGGTACTATGAATAAATCAAAATCAAACCTCTTAAAAAGCATCACCCTCAAAATCAAATATAAACCCTTCCCAAAGTCAACAACACAACAAAAGACCTCCAAAGAACATTTTCTCGTCTCATTAATGATAGTTAAAAGAATGAATATATGATCAATCTAATGTTGACTACAAAAACCCACCTACCCCTTGGGCCCCAATCTTTGCCTCTAAGTGGTCAATAGTCATATGTTAAGAACGATGGCATAGAGTTTGGCAAAATGTATGGCCAATCATGATGGCTCTATAGCTATTAGGATATGAAGTATCCCCTAGGATAGGGGCGCACCTCTCAAGTTTGAACGTCGCCCCGCTTGTGGTGGGCGTCCACACGCCCCTCTTCAAAGAGGGGGGGCCCTCCCACACGCCCCCCCACAATTTTACATTTTTTTTTATAAAAATTCAAAATTAAAAAATTAAAAAAACAAAAATCAAAACCTAATTCATTCTTACCTTTCCATCGTGACTCGTTTCCATCGTCGTGAGGTTGACTGACATTTCCGCAACAACAGTCGTGACTATGTGGAGTGTGCAGGAGCCAGGAGCCGAATTGTGGAGTGTGGAGTGTGGAGCCGGGACTGTGTGGAGTGTGGAGTGTGCAATGTGCAGGAGCCGGAGTGGGAGCCTGAGGGAGCAAAGGAGCTTGAGGTTTGGCCGAAGTGGAGCTTGTTAGAGCTTGAAGTTTGGTCGAAGTGGAGTGTGCAGGAGTCGAAGTGGAATGTGCACTGTGCAGGAGCCGGAGTGGGAACCCGAAGAAGCAAAGGAGCTAAGCTTGCGGGTAGGCCTGTGGGTGAAAAAGAAGCAGAGCTCGCAGGTGCAAACTTGCACAGCAGCTGAGTCATGTAGAGTACCGAGGTCGTGGCCTGTGGGTGCCTGCAAAGGAGCTGAGCCTGGTGCCGGAGGTTGTAGAGGTAGGCCTGCAATTTGTTTTTTTGATATTATTTTTTAATTTAATTTTTAATTTTTTTCAGCTTGCAAATTGTTTTAAGCCTGTAAATTTTTAATTTTTTAAGAATTTTTTTTTTAATTTTAACTTTTAAGACTGTTTTTATAATTCTTTTGCAGCCTGTAAATTTTTTTTCAGCCTGTAAGTTTGTAAAATGCTTGTTAGATTAATTTACATTGTTAGATTATCATTAAATTGCTAGTTTTTAAATTTTAATTTACATTGTTAGGATTTATGATATTTATTATATAGCATTTATAATTTTAAAATTTATATATATTTTTATAATTTTTATGGCCTCGACGCCCCCCCGCCCCTCACCCCCCTCGAATTTTCCTAAAATTTGGGGGTGGTCTCCACACGTCCCCACCGTGCGTTTCCCCGCTCCCGTGTCCCAGAAACTTGGGGGAACATTGTGTGTGTGTATATATATATATATACTTTTTTTATTTTTGGTACATAACGTGAGTTCGTTACATGTAACATTACACATCTCCCCCATACTGGGTTGTAAGCACCTAGATACTCTCGGTGCAACAAGAAGTCAACCAAAAGATAAAAGATGGGGTTTTCTGTTTCATTATATTTACATAATAGAACTAATGCACCATCTCTACTATTCTCCTTGTAAACAGATAGAATTCTAGCAGAGAAATGATAGGGGCTAGAAAACAAAATCTATCAGAAACAACAATGGGGTATCCAAACGAATGATATCCAGATATAAGGATATGGATAAAGTTGAAGTTGCACGAGTTGACTTACCAGCAATATACTCAGTCAGACATTGGCCTATAGAGAAAAAACAAGGCTATGACAAAAATTTGGAGGATTGGAAAGTCTGCTAGAACAAAGATCAGGACACTGGAGTCTGGAACACCCTAAAATATGCCCAATGGTTTGAAATAAAGTTAATAAACATTTGTTTTCATGAAAACAAGTTCAAAAGGTATGAGAGGGCCAAGAAATGGTCTAAGAAATGTCTAATGAATGCATGACCATAAGTTTCTATGCTCGTGCATTCCTTTAGAATTATGATTTCTACTAGCCTTCTGCTGCCTGCTTTCTGCAGATTATTGCTGCCCTAAAAGACCATGCACAAATGGTCTCAATTAGGAGAGCATTGAATGTGCATCTTGCCATCTATATATTGCAGTAACTAGGGCTAGCATAAAAAGAAAACATAACTCCATAGATCATTTGGAAAAGTGTTGCTTCTTTTATAATGTGATGACTTGTATGATTTTGGTAACTAGGGATAACGTAAGGAGAAAACATAAGTCTATCACAATTCCACTTAGCTTACCGAATTCAATTAAGTTGTTGGGTGAAGCAATCTGGCTACCAATAAAACAGTTAGTCTTGAAGGACGCAATGGCTCCCAAGAAGGCTCACCAGTTTGATCCAGAAGGGCACAAGCTAGTCTAGGGATTTTAAAATGGTAGAGTTTGATGAAGACAAAAATCAGAGCTTTTTGGCTAAGAGATGTTGTGCAAAAGAATAATAAGCCTAGTTGCATTTTCAATAAAAATAAAAACAAGTTCTCCAGATTGAATGAAACAATGTTGGTGTTATCACTCCTGGAAACTCCTCTAGGTTGTAGCTCAAGGATGCTTGGTAACTTACAATGTTTTTAGGGTTTTTTGATATGGATCAAGTCAGGTGACCTATATAACCTTCCACTCTCAAGACATACATGAAACTCACTCAATTACAAAGCTTTTAGTTACAACTGTTCAGAAGTTGACAATAAGGTGTAGGGATGGAGAACTCATCAGGCTGACAGATTTACATACAAAGCAAATGCATATAAATGGCTAAATCATGACAAGGATGGTACTTATAATTCAAATCGCATTAACACACCAATAGAATGACAGCTATCAGTCATTAATCAACTTGAAATTAACCTAAATACACATTCAAGCATAAGTACAGTAAAGACAGAGATGGAGGCTGAACAAATTATAACAAAAGAGCTTATATTCAAGAATGAGCAAAATGAGAAGCTGACAATAGTATAGGTTTATAAATCCCCAAAGTCAAACCTTTTTCATAAAATCAGTGTTAGGCTTTATAGCCTCTTACAAAATATACAGACCCTAAAAACTTGGATCTGTTTTTTACAAAAATAAACAAAAGTAATAGTTTTTGCAAATTAGGGTTTAAAACCCTAATTAACTACTTGTCTTAACTTAACTGAAGAATTAGTCCACTGAATGAACTTTTAGATAACTGAAGTAGCTGTTGATGATTACTGCTACTGGCCCTCTGCCAGTTAAGCCAGTGATTTCTCTTGACAGCTAGGGTTGGTGGCCTTTTGTGTTGTTATGTCATAGTAGATCACATCCCTGAGCCATCTGTAGTTGCCCAAAATCGGTCCTGTATGCCAAAACTTGCTTTTAAGCCTCTGTCCGCTTTCGATGGTTAAGAGGCCAGTCTATCAAAACCGTTAGCTGCTGAAAGTGGCGCTTTCAGTGGCTAATGAACTGCCCCAGCGTCTGCCTAAGCCACCAAAAGCCCTGTTTTACAAAAATTATTAGGTTTTTCTCAAAAATGTCTTTTTAGGCCTATTTGCTCAACTTTCCTCTTTTGCAGGCTTCGTGCTAGGAGTGTTAACAGCGCCTTGGCTAGTTTTAGGAGGCTGGAGACTAACTGCTGCTTCAGCTAGGGTTTCTAAGGTTGGGTCGCTGCTAGGGTTTGCCTTGGCCTCCTTCCGCTGCAGCCTTTGGAGCCTAACCATCCTGTATAATCTAGTATTGTCCTTTAGGTACCTTGTATTCAGCCTTTTCAAGAAAATGTATCTTTCTCTCTGCTCCAGGTAAGACTTATGCAGTAGCTTGTTCCTGCTGGTCAAGGTTTCATTATTTCTCTTTAGTTCCCTTTCCAAAACCTCCATCTCATAAATTTGCCTCAGTGGCTGATTGATCTTTTGAGTTTTAGGCTTGCTGGAGGAAGCCTTCTCTGTTGGTTCCTCTTGCTCCTGTGGTGGGGGGGATGGTAGTGCTTCAAACATTGGTACAATTTGCAGAGCTAGGGTTGCATCTTCTTCTTGCTCTTCTTCAGAATCTGAATAGGGTAGATTTAGGATATTCTCATGGTGTGCTTCAACCTCCTGGCCCTTCTCACTGAAGTCCAAGTTCCTTTTTACCTTCTTGGTCTTGGAAGAGGAGGGAGGTTGTTCTGCTGCTGCTGCTGGGGAAATGGCCCTCCTCCTTCTTCTCCCACTCCTTGGTGTGCTGGACTTCTTGGCAAGAGACTTCCCTTTCTCTTCTAGCTGAAGGCCTGTCTCAAATCCATTCCAAAACAGAAAATAAAGCCATGCCATATTCCTTCTCTTCAACAACTCTTGGACCAATAGCTGGATAAGACCATGGTGGGACAGCCTACCAGCAATCTTGGATCGTTGGGCTTTCACTTGATGTGCCATCTTTCCCAGACTTCTGTGTAAGTAAAAGGGCAAATTAAGAGGGCTTTTACCCGTGAAGTGATTCATCAACTTGAAATGGTAGATCATGGCTCTGTTATATCTCCCTTCACAGGTTAGGTAGACCAAACTGGCCTTCAACAGTGGTTGCCACTTCTCTTCCAGTCATGATGATGGCACACTCTTCTTCCACACCATTCCTCTATGCTCAGGCTTAAGGTAAGACCTAAATTCCACATCTTTTGGTATGGTGGTCTTGAACCATTTGTCCCCTGTGCCAGGTAGTTCTGTCACCTCAGTGATTAGGGTTTCATCTATGTGAAACTCCTCTTTGCCTATGACTGCTTTTGAACCATCGAATGAGAGGGCAAATGCTTCAGCCACCTGTTGATGGGAGCCTTGTATCTTTTCACAGAACTTGTAGCAACCAACCTCTTGGAAGAGTCTGCAGACCTCTGGATGTGCTTCTAAATAACTGATATCACCTAGCTCCTGCCTGAGAGCAGGTCCACTCTTCTTCATCTTGATGAGTGCCTCTCCTAGGTACCTACAAAATAGTTCTCAGTTCTGTATACAGTATGCTTAGCAGGCTGCTCCTTCAGAGCTAGTTTTTTTGGTGGAGAAGAATGATAATCTAGAAGATGAAAGTTGATGGAGTCTCTTGGCACTAATTATGAGGGTTCATTCTGTCATGATGGAGGCTAAGATCATAAACTGATGGCAGCAGCTGATCCTCTCGATCTCCTTTCCCAAGTAATCATAACCTACATCAACCAGAGTATTCGGCACTTTGCCTTTTCGGTGGTTAATAGCCTCTGGGAGTTTGTCAGTTAGCCGCCGAAAAGTTGGCTTTTGGTGGCTACCGAAGTGTTATCTTTCCCGCTTAAGCCGTCGAAACCTTTACCCCGTCATCGTGGTGAAATCCTGCTTTCGGCGAATAATGGCCTCGCCGGAAAACCTGTTTAACTGCTGAAAACCCGTCCTTTCGGTGGCTAATGAAATGCCCTAGCTTTCACCTAAACCACCAAAAGTACTTTTCACCCGATGCTTATCTTCCTGCTTTCGATGGTTAGCATATGCGTTGAATCTTTCTCTAAGCTGCCGAGAGCAACCCTTTTCGGTGACTAATGAGTTGTTCCGAGCCTCGCCTAAGCCACCGAATGTACTTCCAATGTTGCTCGCTACCTGCTTTCGGCGGTTAAAATACTTCCTGTTCCTCTCTCTAAGCTGCTGAAAGCGACCCTTTTCAGCGACCCTTTTCGGTGGCTAATGAGTCTTCTAGAGTCTCGCCTAATTCACCGAAAGTGTTATTTTAACTCTGCTTGCTCGGACCCCTTTCGGTTGTTCACTTTTTACCCCGCGTTGAACCGTTTAGCCACCGAAACATAGCTTTTCAGGGGCTAATGAGCTATAATAAGCCTCGCCTAAGCCACCGAAAGCTATAACTTTTAAAATTTTCAACCAAATAAAAAACAGAGGCTTTCAAATTGTCAGTCATACTCAGATCTTTCATTACATGAATTCAATTCTTCATACTGTCAAAATAGATATATTTTGGGAGATAACAATTGGCAGATCAAAACTTCTTTAAATTTGATAATTACAATTCTCACCGAGTTGAAATGGTGAGAGAAGAGACTCTGATTAACAACCAAGTTTCTTTTGCAATTGTTTGGGGAGGGGGGATATACCACCCCTCTCTGAAATGGCTTATAATTTTAGAATGTTAATGACTCTGGAGTGTCACCTGAAGAAACTAGCAGGCTTGAAAAGAATTATATGATTTCAAAACATAATCCCCAAGCCCAAAGCGAAATCAAGTTCAAAGCAAGGGTGGAATGATGTTAATAACAAAAGTGCCCTTCCATCACAGGTATGGAAAACAGATTACTAATATCAGAAAGGCACATAGAAAGCAGTGAAGTTGTTGACAAGCCTAACATAGAAAGCAGTGATGTCAAAGCAAGGGTGGAATGATGTCAATACCAAAAGTGTCCTTCCATCACAGGTATGGACAACGGGTTACTAGTATCAGAAAGGCACATAGAAAGCAGTGATTGAAATAAATGATCTTGATGGATAGGCAGCTACAGTCTCAATATTTTCATGAGAAACTTGAGGTTAGAGGTGCCAAGCTTAGATATGTAGTTAAAGTTACAGAGGTGTGGATAGCGGTAGGAGCTTAACTTCAAGTCTAATTGCTCTGTGGCTTAAAGTTGTTGACATGACTAACATGTATGTTTTCAAGGTCCTTTCTGCTAAAGTAAACTGCTTAAATTTTTCATGTCCTTGTGCAATAAGATTTATCAGTAACCTTTGAACAAAATTAAAAGGGCAGAGGCTATGGCAGACTGTAACCACCAGGCTTATATGATTTTCCATGTGAGTTCTACAAGGACACATGAACCTTCACTATCTCTGATTTTACAAAGTCTATTGGGAAGCTAAAATACAGTTGCTAGAGGAATTAATTAAAAGAAAAATATCAAGCTAACCCCCAAAGGAGGTATAGCCAAGCTCATTTCCTGCTAGCACCTGATTATTCTCTAAATTGCTCTTAAAAGATCTTGGCCATGGTAACAGCAATAAAATCAAGCACATTTGACCTCACAATGGAACGGACTGGTTCCAATTAAGAGCATTATATCCTTGACAATATAGTGCCATTACAAGAAAGCACAGAATTAGCCATATCCACAAGCCAAGATTTTAAAAATATAGACTGGTTTTGAATAAGCTATGTTACACAGCAGTTCAGGGATGGAAGGAAAGGAGGACAAGTCACAGGGACAGCTAGAGAGAATTCCAAACTTTTAGATTACTGCACATAGGGCAGTAGGGTATGGGATATAAGGGAATGGACTGCACCCTAACCTGTCCAGAGTGCAGGGTCCCCCAGTGGTCTAAGGCTAGGTGCAGGAGGGGGCCGAGGGGCACCCCCAATGTGTTACGGATAGGTGTGGTAGGGGCATCCCACTCCTGTGCACAAAACAGGAGATGCTCCTCAAAGGCCAGGGAATGTGTCCCTCGACTGCAAATAGTATTTATATAAGAAATAACAATATTATATAACTAATTAAAAATGTATTAATGCCATTAAGATGTCCTCTCCTGCATAGCAACCTATGTTACAATTTATGGAGTTCAACTTCAACCAAAGAACTTCAACATGGTCACATCAATCAAACATGTTACATTGGCCATAGCCATATAAAGGGAAGTTTATCAATGACTTTGCTGACTTGGGTAGAAAACTTCCTAAAAGTAGCCATTAACTAAAAAAAATTAGCAAGGCTTTGAGCTCCAAAATTAGTTAGAAAAAAAACTCTGATTTAGACTTAAGGCACAACGATGCATTGGCACATTTCTTTTGAATAGACTTGGATTGAGCGAGGTAGATTTGTAGATTCCTCTGTATCCTATTCAATTTTGTGGCATTGCCAACTAACACATGGTAATACAATCATTAAAAAAATAATATCTAGAAAAAAGCTTCTTATTTCTATTAATGATAATATGTACAGGAGCACTTGACAAAAGAATTGAGTGGTACGAATTGTGAGCAGGTTATAAAGACACATTTATAGTTGTACTCTTGAAAACTGAATAACTAAAAACCATTTGTAGCCAGTATTACTTTCTTAAATTTTCCTTTTTACACTATGTATTTGATGTTTTTTATATTTTGATTTATAAGCACAAATTTATTTTCATTTACACATCTTATCCATATTGGGCTGTTATTTATTTAATATGTTTTAAATATTATATTGGGCCAACTTTTGCAACACGCCACATCAAGTTTAGGCACTAACATTACAATCTCCCTCATACTGGATTATAGAATGCACCTCACTTTTCTCAATGCAATGATATCATGAAAATTTCAGCTCAAGGGACACGACCATTGCATGATCTAAGGAGTCAACAGCATTGGGCTTAGGCTTGTGACTAGTCAATCATCTAAAATGGTCAATCCAAAACTAGAAGCCCCCATCCATAATTTTCATACTCCAGTGATTTGGCCATGTCAAATGTGGCCAAAGGACGTGGAGCCTTTGGTCATCCCATTGAAAATGTGGCACGTCATCATGTCAGCCTTGTGACCAACTCTACCTCTACTCACACCAGTCACAAACTTGATTGCCTACATGATGGTGGGGCCTGTGTTGGCCTATGTTGTCACAAGAAGGAGCCAACAACAAGTATCTAAGGAATCAATGACAAGGATCTAGACTACTCAAGCAATGCGTTGTATGGGGACCCCACCATGGTATTCCAAGAGCTAAGGGCAATGCTCAAAGTAAAGCAAGGATTTGCCAACTTGGGCCTGAATTTGCAAAGAACAGTTTACCATCACAACAACTTTGACAAGGATCTACACTGCTCAAGCAATACGCTCTACATAGTAAAGGGGACCCGACCATAGTATTCCAAGAGCTAACGGCGATGCTCGAAGTAAAGGAAGCACTTCCCAGCTTTAGCCTGAATTTGCAAAGAACATTGTACATCACAACAACTGTATCAAACCAAGAGAAAGCCATGTCCTACTCATTCTTAGATTTTATTTTGCTATGAGTCTTTCAAACATAAAAGAGAGTTTCCAATCCCAAAATGTGCCAAGCCACCTCAAATCAACAATCTAGATTCTAGACTCTCTGATACCTAAGCAAAGAAACTTTCCAAGTCAATTGAGACTAAGAGGACCACTTGCATGAGCTTTCCACCAATGTTATCAGAACCGGACCGGTCATTGAACCAGAAAATCCCAAAATGTGAACCGAAAAAAAAAAAAGGTAGACTAAAAAATACATAAATATTCATATTTTGTCAAAAAACATATATATTCATGTGCATACATATGAATCCAAACCATTAATACACAAATATGCAAAGTTTCTCATATATATAGCAAGTACAAGTGCAAATAACCAAAATAGCACCGAGTGCAATACATCACTAAAGTTCTAAACCACGATACATCAAAAAATAGGCTCTAAATGGCCCCCTTCTTAGATTTTATTTTGCTATGAGTCTTTCAAACATAAAAGAGAGTTTCCAATCCCAAAATGTGCCAAGCCACCACAAATCAACAATCTAGACTCTCTGATACCTAAGCGAAGAAACTTTACAAGTCAATTGAGACTAGGAGGACCACTTGCATGAGCTTTCCACCAATGTTATCAGAACCGAACCGGTCATTGAACGGGCAAATCCCAAAATGTGAACCGGAAAAAAATCGGGAAAAAAACCGGTAGACTAAAAAATACATAAAATATTCATATTTTGTAAAAAAACATATATATTCATGTGGAGACATATGAATCCAAACCATTACTACACAAATATGCAAAGTTTCTCATATATATAGCAAGTACAGGTGCAAATAACCAAAAATGCACCAATTGCAATACATCACTAAAGTTCTGAACCACGATACATCAACAAAGAGGCTCTAAATGGCCCCCTGACGGCTGTCATATGGCATTGTACAGACTGGACCGGTTCCATACAGAACCGGTCAAAACCGGCCAGTTCAACGGTTTTGGCCCAGTTTCGTACAAAACCGGTCAGTTTAGAGGTGATTCGTGCTTAAAATCCGGCCCAAGCAGTTCGAGGCCCTAACCGCACCGAAAAACCCTGTAAACCAATCGGACCGACTGTTTTGCCTGAACCGAACTGGTTCCGATATCACTGCTTTCCACCCAATCTCAAGCAACTTTAGCTTTATGGTTGTATCAAAAAATATGTTGAAGGGTTTCACCTTGACCACAAAAAGGCACACATGTGTTGCACTAAACCCAAATAGTCAAATGTCGACTAGCGACCAGCGGATAATGAACCAAGGACCAAACAAATATCATCTCTCTAAGCTCCAAAGGAGATTTCCAATCACCCATAGTTGAAAATGTCATACAATGAGGTTGGTTCTAGATTCCAAATTTTATTCAAAAACAAATCCAACAATGAAGCAAGACTAAGCCACCTATAACAATCTATGGTATTGGATTTGACAAAAGGCTTTCTACAAATCCAAGCCCAATCTTTCTACCAATTCCTTTGAGAAACACTAACTTTAAATGAAGGGCAATCAAGATTTAACACTAAATTTTATTAAAAATGAACTTACCAACATTAGTAAGTTTGGAAGTTCATTTTAGCGAGGTCCATGGGATCCAGTACCCCCAAAGTTTCAAAAAACAAAGATATAGGGTTTGAACTTTGTAACATCACCGAAAATGAAAGGAAACATGGAAACACATATGGTACAACCTAGAAATGGGTTTCCTAATACAGAAACATGAGATGAGATGACATGTCACATTTCCAACAAGTTTCCTACACGTACAACACATTTCACAATTTTCTTTGGGCAATTTTGACTAGATTAGACCATGTCAACCTACGATCCACCTTGGCTAGTGCAAACCCTAATTCAAGGGTAATTAATGACAAGCAGCGGGAGATATTAAAGATAAGTTACACTAACACCATTGGACAACAGGAGGTTTCTGATAGAAAAACAATCCAATGACAAATGGGTACAAGAGGACAAAAGTTCACTTATAGAATTTTTTAATGAAAATGGAAAAGTTTTTTGAAGGAAATTGCACAAGTATTTGGAAAGTAGATCAGTTCTCCAAGTGAACTTTTTGCCTCCAATACCCATCTATCACTAGCTTATTTGTCTATCATAAACCTCCCCTAGCTTGTTGTCCCATGTTTGTTGTCCCATGTTGGTTAATGTAACTCGTCTTTAATATGCCTCCACTATGATTTAAATGCTCTTGCTCAATTACTCATAACGATTTCTTTCAAAGCTTCAATATAGTGTGTGATTTATCAAATAGCACTACACACACACACATAATGTGTTTCCTCATTTCCAAAAGTTTGGGGGTCACATTTCCAACACATACCTGTTTTAGAAACTCATATTGTTTCCCAATATCTTGCAACTTGGAATATCTCATTTCCATAAGAAAATGTACTAGAGGATTCTAATTCAATTGTAGAAAAATGTAGAACCAAGAACCAAGAGTTCTCAACAAGAGGCTTGCTTGAGTCGAGAAAGACATGCAACCACATGAGGGTATGAGGATTGACAAAAAGGTCATTCTTGCAGTACACCCATGTCACGCCTTCCTAACAAAATGCAATGGTTAAGCAACCTTCCATGCTCTACCCCCTTGATGATCCATTTGGCACACAAAATTAGAGGCTATTTCCAAACAAAGATGATCCCAAATTCTTTGCAATGCTTTAAATACACCAATCCATCTATATGGAACACTCTTCTCTCTTCCTAATTGGAGAAAGGCCTGAAGAAGCTTATCAACTGTTGCATAAGAAGTATTTTAAGTTCCCAACAAAAGTAGCAAACATGGGTTGCTACAAGCAACTATTTGCAAAGTTGATATGTCACTAATTATAAAGTACTAATAATCCATTTGGCAACCTTCTTGTCCATTTTGTCCACTACCAATTACCAAAGCTCCTTAGACAACAAGGCTTGACAACCATGTTGTATCCCTAAAAACTTAAAGACTAGAGCAAGTTAGAACTACACCCACATCGTGTTAACAAACCACTCAAGCAAGGGGTTGACACTCTAGCAATAGTGAAGTGTTTTCTTCCATTAGATATTGGAGTTAGAGGCCAAATGTATCAACAAACTCAATATTGCTATGAAAGTTTCATCCTAATGGGCAATTAACAAGTAGCTATCAATCAAGTGATCATTGATCACTTGTAAGTTTTGATGCATAGGCTAAGGAATACCAACTCTTCCCTAAGCCAACAATCCTCTGAATATGGTAGAGTAGAGCTTCAACTACCATGAAATAAAGCACATGCACATATTGACAACACTTAGGTAAATTTTATTCCATTAAATGTCAGGCACATCATTGGCGTCTTTATAGGATTGAACCATAGTGAAGTCCTCCCAAAACAACAGATTGCTCTCTAGCAACTCCTCTATGATCTCCACGAGATGGGGTGATAGGGAAGTGTTATGTGGCAACTGAGCAGCCACGAAATAGAATGGGAGATGGACAGGAAACCAAGATAGGTATTGGAGTTCTGACAGAGAACACATCCAACAAAGCAAGGGTTGAAGGTACAGGGGCTCAATCTAATGGAATCGTGGTGTAAAGGCAAGTCAGTCCACCTTACAAGCTTCACCATGATTTGGAGGACAAATGAATTATTGTAGCTCATGGAGGATCTAAGCTCATATGCAATGCAATATGAAGAAATTAACAACAATGGAGATTCGTGGAGTTGCGTGGTCACCATACAAACCAATATGTCACTCCTGCAACATTAGGGAATGAAAGAAGAGGTTATATGTTTTTGTTCTGCTTGCTCTGAAATGTTGGTTTTTGTGGTTCTGCATTGTGTTTATGTTGTCGTGATTGTTGGGAGTTGAAGTCTGGTCTGTGCCTTTATTTCTTGCATAGTTTGTTGTCTCCTATACAACGTAGCGGTGGTATGGATTTGAGGCTTCGACTCTCCTCTACGAAAGACAACAAGGCAGCCTATGTGCATCCAAAGCAAGGAAAAGCATACAAAAAATGAACAAGAAGGTGACCCCAAACCAAGGCAATGTGAGAGGATGAGGAAGCCGAGGAATTATATTGGCACCATACTCCTGCTAAAATCACCAAGGATATTGAGAGAGCAAAGACCTAGATTATCTACAACTGACGAAAATTGAAAAGGAGATGGGTCCCTGGTGCATGATGCGAGATCGTCTTGATCTCAAGAGACAAAGTACTACAAACTATTGTCCTGTTTTGGTAAATGAAGACAATCTTGGGTCAATCCTTGAAGATTTCTCAAGAGGAACACAACAAAGACTTGTTGCAGCGATATAAATCATGAGAAGAGAGAAGAAAGATGGACATGAAGCTGGATGTGATCCTCAAAGTGACCACAGGCTTGGAATTCATTGCTTTAACAAGAAAATATAAGCACAATCCTAAGGTGCCTCCCATATCAATCTCAGATGATGACACCATCTTGTAGTTCAGATTTAGGCTCTGTTTCTTTTTGCTTCTGTCTTGTTATTCTCAAACATGCCCAATCAAGATTACTTTCATAAACTTTGTAGTACTATGATTTTTCTCTGAGTATATAAACTCTAAATTAAATAGCAAATCAATGCCAATGTTCTCTTTTGTGGCTGGTCAAGTTTTCCTAGCGGGAAATCAGCCAAATTTTTGCTATGTATAGTTTATATGAAGTAAAATAATCCTTAGCTTGCTTACCCAAAAAAAAATCCCTCTAACCAAAAGATCGCCCTCTCAACATCATTTCACACATATATATTAGCAATGACCAAAGTATGACCATCCGTGCAGAACACTGTGAGCTACGTTGATGGCTCCCTAATAAAGGCTGTAAGGGACCAAGACCAAATATCCAAGAGCCTTGCACGGGCACTGAATAAAAACAAATTTGTAACGCTTCCTCTCTCACTCCAAACGCAGATAACCTGGTTTAATAGTCAAACATTTTCCACAAGTTCTCATGTCTATTCAGTCAATCAAAGCAGTGAAATGCTCTTTCCATTCCCCAGTGGCGATTTCTATCAGATTAAATACAACATTCAGACGCTATCTCCATTCCTCTGTGGTGATTTCTATTCAATTAATTTATACTCTGTTTTACAGGCTGCATGTACTCCCTAATGTTCTCCACAGGTATTTGATCAGACAAAGAGAATAAGGATTCTCACAAACGCCAATAACCAGGCTGGAAACGAAATATAGTTGGGAAACTCCAGTTTCAAGAATTTAATTCAACACAGTCAATTCCAGACTCAATCTTACCCAATTTAATTTGTTGCCAATCATGAAATAAATAGAATAAACCGAAATCACTTACAACGTTCAGTATCTGTATCAATTTGCCCAGTATCACCCACAAATGTGCAGAAGAACGCCCAGTTAAATTAAATTCCCAAACATCAGCGCTTCTCATCGGTTTAAACAGCTTATAGATGCATTTATTAACAGAGTCGGTTTCTATTTAGCAGAGAGGGACAGTTACACCAGTTCATACGAGAAGATTTTTCCTCTCTATCCAGAAGCTAACTCCCCCAAAATGAAAATCCCTCGCTTAAAACAAATCCTCCCTTCCAAGAAGCAAAGAAACTACCACTAACTGTTTTTTTAAGTCAAGTCTTTATTGAAAATCTTCTAACTATTTTCTAGCTAAATATTCAAAAATTCTCTAACTAAATGTCCAAAATTTTAGGAATAAACTGTTAATGCTTCAGCCTTCAACTTTAGAATGTGACCAATCCATCACATTGCTAAGCCTTTGGCTTAAGTGCTCGGCCTAATGCACCTGCATCAAACGTCTAGGTCAAATCAACTACCCTTACAATGACTTAAGCTTGTGGCAAACAAATTTCCCTATGGGATGCATGAGCCTTTCCACAAACCACCAATATTGGATTGGTAAAGCTAGGAATTCAACCCAGACTAGACAAAGCAAAGAGCTCAAAAGACTTGAAACCTCTGCAAATAAATTCTCAATATAATGAGAGAACCTAACAATGGTTTTCAACAAACCGAAGGCACACCCTCCATGATAGTCAACCAACTCAAGGCCTAACTAAACTTATGAAAAGTCCCATGGTCATGTTCTAAATATTCGCAGTGTACTAATCATATGGCCAACAATATAGTCAACTAGGCCATTATAACTACAACCAGAATAATCAATTGTATACTCCTCAACAAAAACTTGCACAAAAGAATAGAAAATGTAAGACCGTAATCATTCCCTTGTGGAAGACCTTGGGCACAAACTTGGAAGGTTTCTTGGGCATAATTCTTCTTGAGGCAACTACAAAACTATGGCCAATGCTTGAGGTATGGCCCATTTTGAGCACCACGCCCAGCTAGCGAGAATGGTTAAGCTACATACAAAAGCCTAAAAGGCCTTAGCAAAGCAAGGAATCCTTGGAGGTACTCAACCCTTTGAGCATCACAATCCTAGCTCTAAGTATACATTGTTAATAGAATTTATGATAAAAACATCTTAGATCAGGAAAAACTTTAGGAGCTAATTTTCGATGTTTTTTTTCCTAAAAAAAACACCAATTTCCTTTTTTTCCTAAAATAATTCACCCAAATTCCACGGGATTAACCAAAAAAAACTCTAAACATTGCCAAATTGTCCAAAAACTAATAAAATCCTTAAAATTTGGAATATTTTTAAAAATATATTGCCAAACATTTTATGGTTGGAAATTTGAGAATTAGTAAGATTCACCAAGGTTTCTACACCAACAAAGATTACAAAGTTTACAAAGTTCATGTAACTCGGTACCAAAATTTAGATCCCCACATCCATTTTAAAATCCTTACATGTTTACTATTCTTCGTAATCAAAGCCACTAAATCTAACCTACAAGACATTGACTCAACTTTAAAGTGAGGTCAAAAAAAGGCTTATGTCAAGTGGAATACAGGACCAATTAGATGTGTGAGTTAGAGGTTCATTATATCAATAAAGCAATTATATGTGCCAAATTGATTATCAAATCCATCAACGGGAATGAAACATGTAAACCATTGATTAATAGAAACATTACAGAAGGACTGTGATATAGAAATATAGGGTAGGAGGGTTTTCACCTCCACCACCAACTGGTCAAACCAGCTACATTTAAAAAACGAAGAAAAATTGTTTTTCAAAGTGTTGGGAATGTTAGAGAGACTTGCAAGCCATTCTTGAAATGGAATTGAAATCAATTAAATAAGCATCACTTTTAATGACCATTCTATATGGTAGATGCCTATTTTGTCTTGGGATGGCAAACCACTATAAGAAATACCTTTATTTAATGCTCTGAGATTCCTTCAAATAGAAAAATAAAACTGAGTTTAAAGCTAGACACATAATGATAATTTATGGCGACTCAACATACTACTCAGGTTGTTCACTTGTTTATTTGAGAATGCTAAGGTCAATCACAACTTAAATAGACTAGATGAATGCCTAACCCACCACACAAGATGGCAATTGAAATATTTGAAGGAGGCAGAGGGCTTATTAGCGAAATCGTGCAAAACAATTCAACTCACCAAGAGCTAAATGTCTTTTCATAGCAACATCTTTTTTCCATGTAAAGTAATGGGGCCTCTTTTGAAAAGTGCCTTTGTATTTGGTAAAATTGAATCAAGTGTTGATAGAGAAACAACCTCCTCAAAGACAAAGCAAATTGCAATACAAGGAGCCAATCGATGTTGTTATAGAAGAAAAGACTTGGCCACTTACTCTACTACATAGTAAAGAGAAGCAACGATGTCACATTGTATGCATCAGGATCCATTCAACTCACAAACACTACATAAATAGCCATTCCCATAAAAACAAAGTGACTAAGAAAGCTAATGTCACTCCATTTCTGGATTTTGAGTCATTGATAGCAATGGAACCAGCAAGGCTATGAGAGAGAGGAAGTGTAAACATCATGACAAGCTAGCTATAGGATGAGAACAAATGTTAGTGTAAAAATCATGGCAAGCTAGCTAGAGGATGAGATCGAACGATAACTCATATGTTGGATATGTAGGCCATATGAATCCTTAATGCAAAATGCCCCCCTTGTTTTATCTATAACAAAGCATAGATTAACTGCTTCGAAGAGCAGTGAAAGATTTTAAAATAGTCATAATAGATGATCCTCAATAGCCAAGTGGAAAGAATGTCTCAAATTCTTTGGTCAACATGGTGATTCATGAACTTTGAAGAGAAAAAAGCAAAGAAAGAATGGCTTGAGACCTTGACAATCAACAATCTGGCGGAAGTAAAAGAGTAAGCAACTTGAGGAATCCCTCAAATTCCTTGATAGATTGGAAGATTACTTGGTGGGAAGATGCTACATCCAATCCTAAGAGTATTCTTACACAACGTTTTACTTTAATATGGTACGAGGTAGGGATTATAATTCTGATTCAATGCCTGTATTTCTATGTTCATAGGCTGCTCGCTTATTTTTTGGCCAATTTTATAATCAAGACCATAGTAGGAAAAGGCATCATCCAAGACCAAAGCCAAAATGATTGGTAAAGGTTCAATAATTATTTTATACAAATGGACCACTAGCCCAATTTAGACAATCAATAATTAGTTTATCAAAATTTGTAATGCAGAAATAAATTAATAACTCAGTCCAAAACTTTAGCATCAAAACTTGTTCCACTAACAACTCCACATGTAGCTATACTTAGACAAGGCCTTAAATACTGGTTGGAATGATTAGAACAGTTTCATGTAAAAAAAAATTGATAGCTATCAATAATAAGAACCATAACAAGAGGCCCGTGGGGGGGCAGAGCAAGTGATAAAGTGGAAATGTTCTAATTGGTTGTAAATGGAAGGACTCATGTTCAAATCCCCCCAGATTGACCCGTGCGCCATGGTTCGGGCCCTGTGAATGCACCTAGGGGTATAGTGGTAGCAGGATTGAATCCCTGGACCCCATGTCACGCGAGTACCAGCCCGTCCCCAATTGCCGATTCCCCTAGTTATAAATAATAATAATAAAAATGACACAACATGAGACATGTTTATCCAAGAAGAAAAAGAAAAGCATTTCCTAGCAATAAGTTCCAGTTGCAAGCTTTCCCAATTGAATTATGCTTTATGCATTGACAGTATGGATGCATTAACATATATATCATAGAGTTGGAATGCATAAAATTTTGGTTGTCATCGAGTCTAGGTTTGCATTATGTTGTATACATAAAGAGCCAATATACAATAAAAACAGTTACCAGAAAAAAGGTTAGAACAGTAAAAAAATTAAATCTATCAAAACAATTCGCAAGCTGTGAGCATTTGAAGAATAATCCATCCATGTTATTGGCTTGATTCATTCATTAAGCGCAACTGTCTACATTTTAAGCCTTGCTTCCTTACATATGCACTGTGAAATAATATCCTATAGACTTGAGATGTATGCTAACAAGATTCATTGTTCCATAGTCACGAAATCTAGTGCCACCTAAATCGAAGATAGTACAATCCTCTTTGACTTTAAAATAAGCATTACTATCAGACAAACTTTTCTATTTCTAGCTTCATTGTTTTCCTCAGAATTGATTATTGAAATTTGAATACATCTATTATGTTTCCCTACACCACAGAAATCCTCGAGTAAGGTGGTAACAGAACATAGCACATATTGCTTGAAGGGACTGGAAATCATAGACCCGACTATGATTAACATATCTTATGTGGCAAGCATATTATATGACTTGGTGCTTTACAAAAGGACCACTGAATTTTCACCCCCAGATGCAAGTGATGCTTCCTTTAAAAATGAATGCATTTGGAATGGAATGCAAAGCATTGTATGTTTCTAATTTTCTAGGACCTCACTGCCATTGTAGGATATTTCTACATAGTCTTTATGACATTTTGGCCTTTTTTGCATTCAAGCAACAAAAGTGCTGTTCAAATTGACACATTGTATGTTTCTAATTTTCTAGGACCTGTTTCTATATAGTCTAGAACATTTTGGCCTTTTTTGGATTCAAGCAACAAAAGTGCTGTTCTAATGTTAGCTCTCTTTGACACATTTTTTATCCCCACTGCCAAACAAAAACATTTCTTTTTCTTGAGAATCCAAACATTCACGTAACATTTTAGATTACCGGTTGCTTGGATATAAACTTTAGAGTAAGTTCAAGTGCACAAAGCAGCAATGTTCGAAAATAATGAAAAAAGGTATCGAATGAAGAAATCTTCAACAAAAATCTGAAAATATGCTAAATACCTTCTTCAGCTCAACCTTTGGTGGTGCTCCCTCCTGATAGAAACTTGGCATGGGTGTTGCTTTGAATGTTAGACTTTTCCTTAGTTGCTTAATCTCAGCCTCTTGATACTCCTGTTCAGATACATGAAAAATGTATAGATAATATAAAATAGTATTGGAAACCTAGCAACCCTATAATTACCATCCTGCCGTATTCTATAGCAAGAAGCCTCAAACTTTCAAAGCAGAGCAAACCAAAATAAGTAATTACTAAATACTATTCAAGCTAGAATTTTTGCAAGATAGATCACATGCTTTCTTCTAATGCTACACCAAACTAAGAATGGCACATTAAGAAAACCTTTGACTTGGCCTGCAAATGGCTTTTTTCCATCTCCCTCGCTTGAATCTTTTCTTCTAGCTTTGAGAAAAACTGAACAAGTGCAGAGAACAACTATCAACATAGTCCTCTACAACTTTACAGTAAAATACATAGTTTTTTAAGAGACAGTAATGGAATGGCACATAAGATTGAAGCAAAATCCTAGAAAAATGCACAACCTCTTTTCGCTTCTCAGCTCGTTCATTGCATCTAAAATTGAAACCAGATACAGAAGAAGCACTGCCTGGTCTTGCTTTAGAACCTAAGGCAGTGGAAGTTCTAGAAATAATTAAGGATCTTAAGTACATTTCTTCTAAAACTTATAAGTACAGAACAAAATTACAGTAATGATAAAAAGAACATGTGACACCATACTAAAACACTTGTTAACTAAATTGCTCTATTACTTTGTGCTCCTGTAAATTATTCACATGCCAGTCAAAAGATACGATGAGGCAACTGAAACGGAATCTTCTTCCTCCTCCTTCATTTCCTCTTGCTTGAGAGGTTTCTCATTTTGGATATTGGATCTACACAGACAATGAATAAATTTTCCTCATACACAGAAGAATTCAATTTTTAAGAATAACTACATATTTTTAGCCAGCGGAAGGAAAATTATTCAGCTCTGAGAAATACTGCCTGTGTTCTTAGATTAATGAATGACTTACTTCATGCTGTGAGAACGTGAAAACTTTGTTGTTGCTGGTATTGAGGGAGATTTTGTGGCCAACTGCTCAAGCATGGAGTATTAAAAACCAACATCCATTGACATCACAAAATAGTAAATACCTAAAGGCGCAGCTTTGAATTTTCAAAACTCAAATAATGAAGATCATCGGGTCTACCATTCCCTGTAAGGGTCCATAACTAGGCTTAAACACTCCCTGAGAGTATCCTATTAAAAATCAGGAGCTCGAGGGAGCTAATATAATTCAGATCTTTACCTGTTGCTTTTTGGTAGTTGAAGAGGATGTGGCACTAGTTGCACTCATGCGTCTAGCTGCATTGCCATCAGAACTTTGCACTCCAGTGGAAGCTCTCTTATTGGTTGCAAGGGCAAAGGGCTGTGGAACAGTGCAATTTGACCGAGCAGTTACAGGGT
Source organism: Pseudotsuga menziesii (assembly GCA_001517045.1). NCBI lineage: Eukaryota > Viridiplantae > Streptophyta > Pinopsida > Pinales > Pinaceae > Pseudotsuga > Pseudotsuga menziesii. The sequence goes on from LPNX011036236.1 coordinate 97,767, forward strand.
TGGCTGATGAAGGAAGTGAACCATTTGAAGCAGGAGATGTGACATCAGTGCCCTCAATCTGGGAATCTTGACTGGGATTATTCTTCTGCTTTCCAATCGTATCCATGCCATTTTTTGCTGCAACCTTTGAAACTCCCTTTGAAGAAATAATTGAATTCTGAGGCCTTGGCTTTTGAACCTGAGAAGATGCACGTGGACCTTTTGCAAGTGTACCAGTGACAGATTTCTGTGATTTTGACCGGTTTAAGTGAGTGTTTCCCTACAATTTGCGCACAAATGAACTGACATTGTAACTTCACCCTGATTAAGGAGGCTATAAAACAATTACAAAATGCACACATGTTAATCAAAGAAGCATGGATGATTGAATGTATATACCTTAGCAGCCGTTACATTCTTCTGATCTTGAGCTTCTTCTGATTGGTCTTGTCTTTCAGTAGCTAGACCAGGCTTTTGTTCACAATCAAGATTTAAACCATCTTTCCCTTCACCGGTGCTGTCCTGGTCAGCTTCACTTTCCCTCTGGGATGCCTCAACTGGTTCATTTTGCTGTGCTAGAACTGTAAGCTCCTGAAGCTCATCTGCTTCTGTAATTCCTGTCCCATTATTTCCATCATACACCTCATTTAAGTTTCCCTCATCCCCGTTCTCAGCAGAAAGCCGAGAGCCCAAATCACCAGATATGGTAGCGTTTTCCGGGTAGTCCTTCTCTCCATCCATTGCAGCCTGAAAAGAATATCCTAGAGCCTTTGCAACTTCAAAATTGAATCCAATTCATCCACCTCTTAAACGCTGAATCCACAAGACAATACCATTTTATGGAGGGCTGCATGAGATATGAATAAAGAATAAGCACACCAAGAAAACCTCATTGAAAGTAGAGTGTGCATATTCAGCCAAATAGGTGCAGAAAAAAATTTTAAATGTTAATTAATTCCATCGATTGGGAAAATACTAAGTTCTTCAGCTATTCTTAAAGGAGAATAAGCTTCCGATGCATTTCAGAAGGAAAGAATTGAGAACTTCTCTGTTCACATGATTTCAGTTTTACACCTTAGATGTAGACCAAAGATTGGGGTAAAGTTTTCTGATCAAATTTGACATGTTGAGTTCAATCAGGGTTGTGTAGTAATCAATCAAGTGATCCAGTTTAATATATTTTGGCATCACAGGATGCTTTTTGAAGAAATCAAATTGTACGTTGAAGATTGCATGTTCACAAAACTCAATGAGAACAATGGCTATCCAGATTCCAGACACCTTATGTATTTTTAGTCTTACCTATCCCCCCACGCATATTTCATCTTTGTCATCAGAACCTACATGTTTTGAGAGGAAAGGATGTTCATCAAAACTGTACTGCTGAATGCACCCAGCCAAAAAGTAACCAAATCGCTTGCCTGATGAAAAATCTTTGGCTCCTGCTAGAGAAACTCTGAAGTTCAGATTCTCATTCAAAAAAACTTTCCACTTTGTCAGAAGTGGGATTCTAGAAATACTCTTCGGACCAAAAATAGGCAAAATAGGCAAATCCATTCAACGAAACATTAAAAACCACCGACCACTCAAATTATAATAAGAGGTTAATGTGTCCGTCAGGCTATGGGTGTAGCAGTAAGTTGGAGCATTTGTTCTAAGGATGGCCCAGGTTCAAATCCCAGCAAGAAGGCTCCAGTGGAAAAGATGTATCCAAGTGAAGGTTAAAGTCCCGTCGACCTTGACGGCCCACACAGATGCAGCAAACTAAATTATAAAGCGGCTCTGTTTGCAGGCGCTATTACCCAAAGTTTCTTGTGAAGACAAAGATGAGCCAAAAGCCACATCCTCTGTTGATCCGAATTTATATAAAAGGGTTGGGCAGAAAGGATGGGAGATCGGCCATGCTATAGATTGAATTCAGGGGCTGACTATAAATTACATGCAATGGATGCACTTCAAAAGAAGGCTTCGGCATTGTATACTCGATCACTCCAGTAAATGCAAATGGATCAATTATCTAAATGCAACATCTAGCGTGCTGTTATGATATGATATGGCTACAAGCCATATTTTTCTGTTAAAACATTTATTTAGCAACATTTAGAGTTGAAGCCACTAATCCTACAGTGCTTTATCAAATCAAAAGTTTAGCATGACACCTCTTAAAGCAAAGGAAAGACGGTCTAGGCGTAACAAAAGGACGCAAGCAAAAACCCTAACAGATATTGTTTTACTACTTCTGTGGAACTTTTCCGCATTTTCTCCTCAGTAGACGTCACCTGTTCGAATCTTGCAACGTCTCAGCTCAGCTGCCGCAAGATGTAGCTGACATCGACCGCCCATAACAGCAGTCTGCTCCCGTCGCCGGATACCACTCTGATGCACAAAGAAGGCCGTAATAACCACCAGATCCCGGCGTTTAAGCCCGGTCTTTAGCGAAAAAGCAACTAAACGATCACCAAAATGAATGACTAAAACGACGATCAATACCAATTTAGAAAGCCGAGAACGCCGCGGATCCGATCAACCGGCCATTTTTAGCATACGACGCGATGATGTGGCTTATTTCGAGCTCCGAATGCTTTCGGGATCGCCATTGCAGGGACCTCTAAGCTCCGTAATCTGCAAACCCTCGGATGCCTGCAAACCCTCGGCGAGTGCGAAAAATATTTTGGGGAATATTCGAAATGGACTGGCAATTTCTCATTTGAAATAATTTGTTTAATTAAATAAACTGTGGATAATATTCGAAAGGGTCTAAGTCAAATTAAAACGGTGGCAAATAGGTGCCCAAACTGGTGGCCGGACCCGCCGGGTGGTTAAGGCGTGTAATTAATTACTTGACCGCGTGGCACTCGCGGGCGACGTGGATACCCGTGCGCTGGCAGTGAGGTGGACGAATATCGTGCGATTACGTGCGTGTCTTCTCGGTGGGACCCACGATGCGAGAAATTGTCTTGGAGGCGGACGGGCAAAAGAAAGCGCAATGTGAAGATCTAGAAGGGCCGGCCGGCCGGCCTGCCGACCTTCAGTTTGGGTTTATCGTGGGGTGATGCGATTGAGGTTTTGTCTTTGGAACTCAAAACCTCCATAGGGGTTTTTGTCAAGGTACCATTTGCATATGGATGTGGATTCTTAATTAAATAAAACATCAAATTTGTGTTGTTGTCAAAGTACCCACCTTCATTAGTTTTCATCGCCTAAAGGACAAATTATTTTATGTGGATTCATAGTTATGATAATGAAAGTTTAAATTGGGCTCCATTTGAATTGCATGATTTTCTAAATTTAGATAGGGTCCATTTGGATGGATTTTCGTCTCTCATGGTTGATTGGTGGGTATTGTCATTATTTGATCATGGTGTTTGTTAAAGCTTGGTTGAGGTTGGTAAAGAAGTATTGATTTTATATATATATATATGACATATTTACATTGTTGTAAAAATGAATGGATTGAATTTATTCAGTGTAATAAGATTTTGTGGAATTTTATTTTTTTTACTACTTTTAAGAGATCGTTTCAATCATTTCAATCGACATGCTTTACATGTATTTACCCAGAGCTCAATATAAAGATTGCTTCAATCATTTTAATGGACATGTTTCATATGTATTTACACGGAGCTCAATATAAAGGATAATGAGTTTTTAAATAATGTCTTAATTCTGCATCCTAGAACTTTTGTCTTGATGAAATATAAGGATCGCTAAGAGGTTGAGGCAATGACCTTTCAATGTTAAAAGTTTGGTTAAGCCTTTGAGAATCTGTAACTGCTCTTGTAGGGGTGATAACCCCCACAAGAGCTATCCCATTTTGTTTCAACTCCATGGATATCATTAACATTAGGGTTTCTTTTATTATTACTCCTATGGACGAAAACATGTATGTTCTCATTTTAATGAATATAAAGATTTTTTCCTTAGGAGAAAAAATTGAAGCTAATGATTGTATATAGTGGATTCTTTTATGTCTAAATGTTGTTATTAATATATGTTTTTATTAATATAGAAAGAACTATAAATTCAAAGTTGATATCAATACAATACAAATATCCTCTTTAACATGGAGGAGAGAGATTCAACTTTTGCTCTTCGCTCGCAACAAAGTAAAGACTTAACCAATTGGTCATGTGATAATCCACTGCATAAAATCGTTTTTTAATTTGTGATTAACATGAACGAGTTGATCTCTAGTATAGCGACTTTTGTGGTTATTGCAATGTAAAGAATTATTAGTTTTGTTGTATCCCTTAATTTACCTACAACAACAAAAAAACACTATGATGATAATGTATCTATAATTTTAACAAGTTGTACATGATGTCGTAGTCTAAACATTTTACGACTTTACCCTTTTTTACCACTCAAAATCACATGAAGGGATATCAGTTATTTTAACTTGAAATCCAACAAAAATCATTTTGGATTAATGGATTGCAAATGTCAAATGTTAGCATTGCACAAGCTTGTTGAAATAAGAGTATTTGAGGGTGTTGAATCTAGTTCTACATTAAAAAAAAAACAATTTTATCAATTCAAATTTGCAATTTTGATGCATAACAAAATTTTAGTAATGACAAATTGAAAAAAAAAATCGTAAAACCTTTCACATTCTTCAAACATAATATGCATATAAATTTCTAATCAACAATACAAATATAATTGAGTGATCACAATTGACCATGCAAAGAATTCAAGTAAATCAAATGCAAGATAATAAAAAATTGTGATAAGTCAATTAGGTCTAGTTCGGGTGGTTGGATGGAATGGTTGTTATGTTCCTCACCCTAGGTTCTATTCCTGCAAGTGATATGTTGAGCTCTTAAATGAATAAATGTTTGTAATGGCCTTAAGGCCTATATTGATTACGCCTTCAACTTCTACGCAATCCAATTTACCCTAGAAGCATCCTCAAAATAACAAGATATCCCCAATAAGTTTCCACAAAACTTGCATTACAAATTAAAGAAATAATAATAAAATAAAATTTAAAATTACAACAACATTAAAAATAAAAACAAAAACATATAATAAAATATTATAATTTGTAAAATTTGTGAGTTCCCAAAACCCTCTTTTAAATAAAGATCATGTGAACTTCCAAAACCCTTTTTTAAGGTAAGAATTTTGTGAACTTTCCATAACCAAGAATTTTGATTATTAACTTGGTATAATAATTATTTAAAAATACATTTTATAAAATAAAATAAAAAATACATAACACTAAAATGTAAAGTGTATGTAATCAAAACCTTTCATGTTAGAAAAAGTCAATTCATGCAATTTTCATTTAAATTCAAAAATCATTATAAATAGTTTTTGCTATAAAATTGCATAAACAAAGGAATTATTGATGTTTAAAGAGATCTAGTTAGTAAGTCAATGCATAATGTCATAGTAGGGAGTAGAAAGGAAGCATGGTTGCAATGGTTGGAGTATCATCTTTGTTTTACTGAAGTAGTCTTTGACTTTTAACAATGGGATGGGTTAGGATGTTAAGGGAGGAAGGACGAAGGCTTACCACACATGCATGGAACATGATGAAAGGGAAGGAAGAGGTTTACGCATGGCATGGGAAAGGACAAGAGGCATGAAGGAGACCATAACTCTAACGCGCTCAAGACCTAAAGTAATTAAGGTTCGCAACAGGGTTGGAATGGAAGATAGAGATAACCTCACTAGCATGGAGGAAGAAGGCCATTATTGTTGTGAGGAGGAAGCCTTTGAACTTCCAAGTGGGTTGGTGCAAGGTTTCAAGCTTGGGAAGCTGCAGTACCTGTTGGGAAACCTTGAGGATAGTAGCAATGATCCTCTGGATAATAGTATCCAACCAGGGGAGAAGAACAATCGATGAGGAAGGGGTCCTTGGAGAAGACTCAAGATGAATTCTACTTGGAAATGTTGATTTGTGAGGACATCTTCAACCTAATTCGCAAAGAGTTTTATAATTTCAAACAAATGCTATGGGAAATCTTCGACGACATGAAATGGAAATTAGACACCATTAAGCATCTTGAATACTCCCACTCCATGTTGGAAATGAGAATGGAGGACATGGAAAGCACTATGCTAGAGCAAGGCGGGCAAGTGGACGGGTCTAGAATTGATATCAACACAAGTTGCTATAGATGAATCAATGCATCCATTGGCAATCCACCCAAATCTTCGAAATGAGAGCAATGGAGGAAGATTTTGTCCACCTCCCAGCTCAAGGGGCATATATGAGTGCTAAGGAATGAAGAATAGGTTCCCCTCTTTTTTTGCTCATGCGGTAGATAGGTATGATCAAGAATGAAGGAGAGGTTCCCCTCTTTTTGTTTTAGTTTAAGCTATGAAATGTAGATGCATCCTTCTTTTTATGGCAATTTGTGTGTTTATACAACACTAGAAGCAGTGTAAATTATGCAGAGATGACAGAGATTTTGACCTCTATAATAGACTTATTTTGCTTGTACAAGGCTAAGTATGTAACCGTAACCTTAGACTATCAACAAAAAGATTATGAATTTTTGTAATTGTGGCTCGTTCTAACCTTTTTATATAAATACAACATAGTTGTTTCTATTAAAAAAAAACAATGGATCTGGATGTTAACATTACACATTCTGGTTACAATTAAAGCAATCAAAAGCGTTTAATTTTGTTCTACATTAAAAACAATAATTTTATCAATCCAAAATTATAATTTTAATAAAAATTACAAACCAAATTAATTTGAGTGACAATAAATCAAAAAATTTCAAATTCATAATATGTTTTTATCTTATCCATAAATTTGATGTAAAACTCCAATAAATAAATTTACTATATTTATGTAAATATAAACAAATGATTAAAATTAACTAAAAATAAATCAAATAATAATAATAATAAAAATTAAAATAAAGTAAATCAAATTGTACATTGTAAGATAAAAAATTGTGATAAAATAAAAATTGAAATGACAAATATGGACCATACAAAGAATTAAAGTTAATCAAGATTAAAATATTGGGAAAAATAGAATTAAAGTTAATCAAGATTAAAATATTAGGAAAAATAGAATTAAAGTTAATCAAGATTAAAATATTGGGAAAAATAAAATTCGAAATGACAATAACATTGAAATGAAAAGAAACATATAATGAAGCATAAGAATTTGTGGGCTTCCAAAGCCTCTTTTCAAGTAAGAACTTTGTAAGCTTCCATAACCTTTTTTAAGGTATAAAATATTTCCTTTGGACTACCAAGGGTTTTACCTCAATTCTCTGAGATTTAAAAAAGCCCTTCCTAAGGCAAGAATTTTGTGAGCTTCAAAAACCCCTTCTTAAGGTAAGAATTTTGTGAGCTTCCAAGTCAAGAATTTTGACAGCTTCCACAACCCTTCTTCAGCATATATAATATATATTTTGTTATTATTAACATGATAATATTTAAAAAGCTCTTGGATGTGGGTGCTTATGGCATAGAAGTGAGGTGTGGAGGGTATGAGTAATCATCGAGGATAAGTGGTAGGCAAGAAGCCACAAGTGTCTCTACTCTTGCTTACTAGCCAATTCATGGGAAGTTCTTTCAATTAATAGAGATAAGAAAGTTCAGTACATTGTTGTTAGCTTAATGTAGGCTCCCTTCTTTTCACCAACCTGGTTCATTATGGTTGTATTCATGGTTTGGACTTTTATCTGGCAGTGGAATTCAAGTTCAAGAGCTCTCATGGAGACCATCGATCACGGGAAGAAGGGTGATGGATGGTTTGTTGTATGGGAGTCTGGTTTGAAGGAGATTTGGAGCGTGTGCAGTGTATTGTATATCAGAACCCGACCCCTAGTCAAGCTAAATATGGCTAGTCACCAATCCAATCTCTTGTTTCATGATGAGTTAATACAAAATAATAATAATAATAATAATGTTTGCAAAATCAAGGGCCAAGAGGGTGACTTTATTAATTGGTGGCTTATCATTATGTCACCCAGGCAGTATGCGTGCAATCATAGAGGTGGTAGAGGTCACTCCAAGCCGGAGTAGAACTTTTTCAATCCCAAAGCGGATTTTGATGAAGATATTGCTCTGCATATTCAAATGGTGGTTGAAGTAATGGAGGTCCACTCACTTGGTGAGCAAGTAAATTACTCGAAGTAACAAAAACATATCAGCCTCTACTTGATCTAGATTTATGTGAGAACGAAATGAAAGAGCATATATAGAACCACATACACAAATATATTGTCAAAAACACAATGATACAATAAACTCGGATTCTATTAAATAAATGAAATAGAACAAAGTGTAAAATAAAAGTAGCTAGAATGGTGGTAGTTATATCTTCAAGAAGAGATGTGGTGGTTATTCTCATTTGTGACAAACTTATTACAATAGGAGACCAAAGAGCCTTTTTATCATAAGCATGAGGGGAAGAAAACCTTAAACATAAAAAACCTAACCATAACAGATGAACTATTAAAAGGTTTGCGGGCCTCGAAGTGGTTAGTTGAAGTGTCAACTTCTCGAGGGCATAACTTCTGCATACGATCTCTGTTTAGGGCGCTCGGTAGCCCATTGAAAACGTCTAACAGATAAGTACACATCTTTCCCATCTAGACTTATCTTTGGGTATGTTTAGATTGTGGTGTCGCCAAAAAATGTCATTTAGGCCCTCAAAACGGCCCCATAAGTCTTGGACACACAAATCCGTAAAAACTACCAAACCGGAAAAATTGTCTTGAGCTAATGGAATATGTGGGTGGCCATCGATATTCATCTAAAGCATTCCTCCGATCCAAAAAACTACTAAACTAGAAAAATTGTTTTGAGCCAATGGAATAGGTGGGTGGCCAATAATATCCATCTGGAACATTATTGGACCATCAAAACCCTCATAGCTCAGGTCATCTGGCATTAAGAATTCAATTAAAACACAATTTAACACATTGTCTATGATATTGAGGAAGCACTAAAAATCATTCATCAAAGCCTAGTTGACTTGATGAAGTCAATTGGTGCCAGCCACTAACTTAACCTCGATAATGGCACCACTTATGAGCAGCAAGATGATGTTCCTATTACAAACCCCTACAGGAAGTTATTGGCTTTGGCATTCTACTCCCAACTTGATATGGATGGTTTTATCTTCTGCTTTTTGTTTTTGTAAGCCCGGTTTCCCTTCATGGGCAAGCAAATCTTTTGAAGATGGATATGTATATATATGTCTTGTCATTGGTTTTGTGACTTAACCTATGTTTTAAGGCAAGCCTCGGTTTTTAACTCAAAACGTTTGAATCATAAATTTTGGATGCATCATCTTCTTGAAGTTGTTAAAATGTATTTATTTATTTTATTTTAACTAATAATAATAATAATAAAATCCACTTACTTGCTTGCTTATATATATGAAAGTATTGTATGATTCACCAAAACAATAGAGGAATGCCGATCTTACACATGGTGAAACCCGAGTCAATATTAAGACTAAAGTGTCACGACGTGAGTCCAAGAATGTGACTACATGATGAATGCACAAACTCACATAAAGGCATATCTCAAAACGAAAATCTCATTGGATGACGATATAAACTTGCAAGGATTGCTAGGTCATCATTGTCGTGTAGTAGTCGGTAAGATAAGTTCATGTGGAACATGCACACCAACTACGTTGGGACAATGACCAGCCTTAGTGGGGTTCAAGATCACACGTCTATACTACTAATATCACCAAAATATGAAGGAGACTAGAAATGGCAAAACATATAATACTTAAATACATATAAATACTCAAATTTAATATAATGGTCACATCTAACGAAAAATATGGAAAGATAGGAGAGGAATATAGGGCGTCACATGAATAGGGTTCAAGAGAGAGCGAAGTTAGAAGGTGTAAGTTTTTACATCGCCTAGGTCTTAATGGTGGGAATTAGTCATTATGGAAAAATGATCAAGTGGATTATGCTAGGGAAGATTATGGTGGTATTATTGCTTCTTAATGAATGTGGATTAGTTGGAAATCTCTTGTTTACAGAGAGCTTCGACACTATTTTTGTGGAAGAGGGTTTTGTGTTTTCCTCTTTAAAAAAAGGGAGGTTAGGTATTTGATTTTTATAAGCAGTCCTTATTTCATGGGTAAAAGATAAATGTACTTTGAATAGGTGGACTTTAGATCTTGATCGGAGAAAGTTGTGCCCTCAACCATTTTAGTTGGGTTAAACCCCCCATTTGCTTCTTCACTATTGGAGTGATGATGCTTTAGCTACCACTGGCAACTCTTTGGGACGGTTTATTGATGTATTTGAGCTGAAGGCCCCCATGTATGCTTATGCTCAAATTTGTCTAGAAGTTGACTTGGAAAAGGGTTTGTTGGAAGCGATAAACATAGGAATGGATGGGTGGTCTCATTTACAAAAGTTGGAATACGAACAACTCCCTTTTAAGTGTATGTCATGTCATGACTATGGGCATTTGCTAAAAATTGCCCTAAATCCTTTCTCCCTTTAGAAAATTTGGAAAAAATAATGGATGGCAATAGGTGAAAAATGGAGGAAAAGTGATAAGACAAGGGGGAAAAAACCTTAAGGCATGATCCAGATCAAGGAAATTGGCATCTTCTAACCCCTCCACATGAAATCAATTCCAAATATTATCGTAAGTAAAGGAAGACATATCAAAGAAACAAGAGCTAAGTGATGAACTTCTCTTGGATATCAAGGGCATCCCAAGTCAAAATAGGGGAAGGATCTTGGAGCCATCGATCTTAGAGAAGACATGAGTAGAGGACTCTTGTCGACTTTCACTTTCTGAGGTACTGTAACAAGAAATTTGGGAAACCCCAATCAAGAGTACAACCAACCTAAGTGAAATTATTACTAGAAGCAAAGGTTGATAAAGCAAAAGTGAATCAACTAAAGAGATGGAAGAATAAAGGCCCTCGCTCAAGAAGATGAGAAGGAAAACATCCAAAGAAAAGCGTGAAGTCTCTCCAAGCCCATACAATACGGATGATGAAATGGAAGATCCAGGCCCATCGCTCAATTTGCTAAACTGAGAATGGTCTCCTGGAATTGTTGGGCCATGGGAGGTAAGTTGAAAATTGAAGCAATGAGGGGTTTTATTAAAGGCGAAAGGATTTCTCTCCTTCTCATCCAACATGCAAAAAAGGGTGTTAAATCAATTCCAAAGATATAGAGAACAAGTATGACAATGTGGTTAGTGTGAGAGGAGCATCGGGAGGTTGAGCTACATTTTGGGATGGTAAGAAGTTTAGCAAAATCAATTTGATGGAGTCTTGGCATTGGTTAATGGTATAAATAGAAGACACATAAACAAAATAACATAGAAGGATATGCAATGCTTATGGACTAATTCAGTGTAAGGAAAAGATTAAATTCCGAAACTATATATAGATAATACATCGTCATGGCCTTATTCAAATAATGGTGTGTAATGCCCCGGTTTTGACCCCGTTGCATTAGATGTATATGATGTATATATTGTAAATGATCATGGTGTGGAGCTAAAGGCCAAGGCCCCACCATTGATCGGTTATGCTATGTTTTGGATTTAAATTTGTCACCGATGGTATATCGGGGCATGCAGCGCATATTAAGTCTTAACATCATGTAAATATGCATAATTAATTAAATGAACCCGACCAGCTACGATCGCGGCAACTAAAATGAGAAGGGGCATGATTTTCACAAGGATAAGGGTGGGGAAATTGTCAAACCTTGGCCAATGGGGTAAAATCCATGTGTCACCTTTCTTTGTCTTACCCAACCACTTTCATTAAGAATTGTTGCTGGTGGTTGAGGCAGTTATTGTCTTTGGGAGTGGGGTGGCAGGACTGTCAGTCCTCACCCACACGCACACTCCACCACTGTTGGCTTCACTATGGCAAGGAAAAACCACTGCGATCACTCCAGGGGATGGCGCTCTCGCCACTACGCGTTACCTCCATTGTTGGTTCGTGCCTCACGATGGTTTGTTCACCTCTACGACATTGTTGTTACTCACGCACTTCCAATCTCGCGTCCTCTCTTGTGGGCAGATACCTACGTCCCAGACTGATTTCGGGTTGCTGTGGTCTTCCTTCCCTGTGATTGTTGCGGTCTTCTTTGTGATTGGGGCCCGGTGCAAGCTTTCATCCACGCACAGACTGAGAGTATGTATTTTTCCTCCTCGGTGCGGCCAGTGTAAGTTTTTTTCCACGTCCTTAGTTGTCCAGGGCAGACTGTCGATTTCCCCATGCTATGAATGTGTTTGTTGTTACGTTTAGAACTGTTGTAATCCGCTTGGGAGTATTTTCCCCTGTGATTGTTTTTGCTGTTACGCAGTGGGGCTGCTGTAGATTGTTTGGAGTCGTTTTGGCCACGAGAGGACCAAGAACGACTCAGAAATCATTTCCCCTGTGAAGCTGTAATTTCTGAGTAGTTGCATGCGTGTAATGGTTAGTCTTCAGACTGTGTTGGGAGCAGGGATGGGGGCTTAGTTTTGCTTGACAAATTCGGTGGCTGGAAACCACACAAACAGAGATAGAGGGTTGGCCTTCTTCTCCACCACCCCTGAATAGCACTGGAAGGGGATGCAGGGCCTGAGGGACTGTGTAGCAGAGAAGGGACTGATTCCTTGTGTTGGGTGTGTGTGGGTGTCTTAGAGGTCATGCTAGTTCTGGTGTAGGTGTTCTTGGCTATGTAATGAGCTCACTAGCTTAGCATTGAGCCTTTCCCAACTCCTTGATGGCCCGATAAACCCAACTGCGTTGGCTTGGCTGTGTTTGTGTATCCTTGGCTATGTGTAAGCCTGCTTGTTCCCTTATTCCTTGGAGAATCATGCCCAGCTCGGGGGTGGCAGCGCTGCTGAGAGATTAAGGAGCATGCTGGCCTATGGTTAGGTGGAACGTTGCAGCGACGTAGCTGGTTGTGGATCGACTTATTCATAAGATAAGTGACCTTGTCCATTTTTACATTTGCAACCATATTTTCTGTTAATGAATGTAATGAACATGTTGAATGCTTGTTTGAATGTATGATGCTTCCGTTGTGTCTGATAGATAATTGCATCTGTGCATGATAAATGTTCATGTGTGCATGTTCAAGTTCAATGCACATGTTTAAGCATTCTGTTTCAGCAATTTTATGAATTCACTTGTTCATGGGGCTCTTAGTCCGGATGGTTAACGTCATGGGTCGCGTCCTCTTCACCGGTCGGAGGGATGGGGACGTGACAGTTAGTGGTATCAGAGCCCATGTTGCAAGCATGGGCCTGAATGAGCCATGAATGATGTAGTGACAGAGGCAGGACCTCATTCTACCCAGCAGAAATCATAAATCGAATGACTGGAAAATTCAACAAAAAAAACGGTCTAAGTGTTGAGCAGTCGAGACACTAGTGGGAAAGACTTCCATTGTAGCGGAAGAGCTAGCGGGAAGGACTTCCGCTGTAGCGGAAGCGCTAGGCAGAAGTATGTCCGATGGAGCACAGTTGGGGAAGAAAATCACGAAAATTTCTAAGTGTTGGACGACCATCGACGGAAAATAGTCGATCGAGCGTCCGCCATTGTAGACGGCGAAACAACTACGCACCCGATGGAAAAGTCCTCCGATCGTCGATGCTATCAAGAAGGTTTAAGGCTCGAAATCGTTGACTATCGAAGGAAGAAAGTGCTCATGCGCCCGCCATTGCGGCATCCAAAAGCACTAAGTCTTCCGACGAGGAAGAGACTGTCGATTCCGATTGGGCTATGCCACAACAAAGTGGGCTGCCGATCGGAGGAAGATCAAAGCTGAGGAGCCGCCGTTTCGGAAGCCGAAAGCACTAAGTCTTCCAATGAGAAGAGATAGCTGACGCCGCAAGAAAAGTTAAAGATTTTTCTCTAAGTATAGAAAACAGCGGCCATCGGAAGAAGTTCGTGTTTGGTGTGTCGTCGTTGCGAAAGCCAAAGGCACTAGGCTTCCGATGTGGAAAGACTGCCGACGCCGTGAAAGGAAGTTTAAAATTTTTCTAAGTAAAGCGGCCATCGGAAGAAGTTCGTGTTTGGTGTGCCGCCGTTGCGGAAGCCAAAGGCACTAGCCTTCCGATGTGGAAAGACCGTTGACGCCGAAAGTTTAAAATTTTTCTAAGGAAGGAAAACGGCGGCCGTCAGAAGAAGATAGTGTTATGTGCACCATCGTTGCGGAAGTCTAGAGCACTAGACTTTCGATGTAAAAAGTCTGCCGATACCGATCAGAAGAAGAAAGAAGATCATGTTCCGTCGTTGCGACTGTCGAAAGGACTAACCTTCCGAAGGGTTAGAAGATCCGATTGCCGACGTTAGTGCTTAGCGGATCCGACTGCCGATGTACAGTGGAAGAAGCTAGTTGTTTCAACCGCCGATACAGCGGAGGAATTAGTGGTTTGGGCTGCCGAAACGTCGGATCAATAGTTGAAATGGGAGTCGATTCTGCACAAATAAAATTTGAGTTTTCTGTGGGATTTCTTAACAGATTTTGACTGTTTTTCAGTGAATTTTCAGGGCTGAAAATGAGAAAGTAGCAGCGAAGATAGACATTCTTTGATGAAGAAAATCTAGTGTTTGGGAAAACTTGTAATTTTATGATTTTCCAGGAGAAGGTAAGTAGTGTTGGTTTATATTAATGTTATGTATCTAACAGTTGTGTTACTAACACATTTGCAGAATCATAGTCACCTTCAAGGGCAGTATTCCAGGTAGTGCCGTTTGACAAGTAAGTGGTGGTTTAGTTATGAGAACCCATGATGGGTATGATGCTCGGGATTCTCATGAGCGAGCAAAAGATGCCATGGGAGAAAATGTCCGTAATGGAAACAATGACATTGAGTCTAATGGAAGGAGATTCCAAGAGACACCGTCAGATGTTGCAGCCACCATGAGAAGCTTGATCAAAGCCCAGGAAGAGCAACATCAGTTGAATGCTGCAATGTTGCAGAGTTTGACAGACTTACATAGAAAGATAGACTCGGGGCGAGGTACAGCAAGACCAGAAGGCAGTAAGAGCAGTACTAGGAGAAGGAGAAGGACTTCTAGTGGGTCATCTGATTCTGAAGAATCCAGCGGGGATTCAAGCTCTTCTTCTCATAAAAGAAAAAGTAAGAGACACCATAGGGATCGCTCTCGGGATGAATTTAAGAAAGCAAAACCTCCTACATTTGATGGTGAGATAAAGACAGGACAAGAGGCTGAAGCTTGGCTTCTTGGGATAAAGAAGTACTTTCAAGTGCATGATTATTCAGGAAACATGAAGGCAAGAGTTGCCATATTCAATCTGAATGGAAGAGCATCCATTTGGTGGGAACACTTCAAACAAGTAAAGAGGATCAGTGAAAGGAGACTTAAGTGGAAACAGTTCAAGAAGTATTTCAAGCAGAAATACCTCTCTGACAGGTATTATGATGACAAGATTAAGGAGTTCCATGAGCTGAGATTAGGACAACAAACCATGGAAGAATATGCAAATAAGTTTTTGGAGCTGTTGAGGTATGTCCGATACATCAGAGATGAAAAGGTGAAGGTCCAGCGTTTTCTGAGTGGATTACCTCAGTCTTACAAAGATAGAATCGAGTTTTATGAACCTAGAACTCTTGAAGAAGCAATAAGGAAGGCTAAGTATTGTTATGAGCAAAGCAAAGGTAAACTCGATTACCATAAGGCATGGAAGGACAAGAAGAACGAGAAGTTGGACCAAAGGAAGAAAGGTTTTAAACCTTCTAACTTCAGGAATCAACAGAAGCAGCCATCCCAAGCTGCGAGTAAGCTAGTTGGAGTGACAGGAGAAAAGCCTAAGGATCCACAACAGAATAGAGGGCCACTTCAATGTTGGAAATGTGGAGGACCCCACATGCGCAGGAATTGTCCACTCGAGAATGAGAATGCAAGACCAGCTTATAACGTTCAAGAAGCAGAAACAGTGGGTCAAGTAGCAAGGGCAGTCCCTAGGATCTATGCAGCACTGGAGGACCGCCAGGCAAATCACCAGTCAACTGTAGTCGAAGTTGCAGGTAAGATTGTTGAGCAATCTGTTTCTATTTTGATTGACCCTGGTTCTACTCATAGTTACATTACTCCTAGAGTAGTGGATATTTGTGCCTTTAAGAAAGTAAAGCACAGGAAGTCTTGGTTAGTTCAGCTAGCCACTAGAACTAAGAGAAAGGTCAGTGAAGTGGTAGAGAAATGTCCATTGGTCATGAATGGATTGGTCACTTGTGTAGATCTGAATGTTCTACCGCTTGGTTCCTATGATGTTCTCATTGGAATGGATTGGTTAGAAGCTCACAGGGTGAAGCTTGACTGTTACAATAAGACTTTTGAATGCATGAATGAAGAAGGGAACCTAGTAGTTGTGAAAGGTATTCCAAAGGTGATTTCAGTACGGCAGATTTCAACAATGCAGTTAAAGAAGTTCTGTAGGAAGGGTTGCCAGTTGTATGCAACTCATATTTTAGAGACATCAAAAGATGAAACTCCGAGGTTGGAGGACTATCAAGTGTTACAGGAATTCAGGGATGTGTTTCCTGATGAGATTCCAGGGCTTCCTCCAAAGAGAGACATTGATTTCACAATTGAACTTGTGCCAGGAGCAGCACCAGTGTCCAAGGAACCCTACAGGATGAGTACACCGGAGATGCTAGAGCTAAAGATGCAACTGCAAGAGTTGTTGGAAAATAAGTATATCCAGTCGAGTGTGTCTCCTTGGGGAGCACGAGTTCTGTTCGTAAAGAAGAAATATGGTACACTCAGGTTGTGTATTGATTACAGACAATTGAACAAGGTTACGGTGAAGAATAAATACCCTTTGCCTAGGATTGATGACCTCTTTGATCAAATGAGAGGAGCAAAGGTATTTTCCAAGATTGACTTGAGGTCTGGTTACCATCAGGTGAGAATCAAGGATGAAGACATTCATAAGACAGCCTTCAGGACAAGGTATGGGCATTATGAGTTTGTAGTGGTACCATTTGGTCTCACGAATGCACCAGCTACATTTATGTGCCTTATGAATAGCGTCTTCAGCAAGTATTTGGACAAGTTTGTTCTTGTTTTCCTTGATGACATTCTTGTTTATTCTAAGAATGAGGAAGAGCATGAAGAGCATTTGAGATTGACATTGCAATTGCTCAGGGAGCATCGGTTGTATGCAAAACTGAGCAAGTGTGACTTCTATAGAGATAGAATTCAGTATTTGGGTCACATTGTCTTAGAGGAGGGTATATCTGTGGACCCTGAAAAGATTGAAGCCATTATGAATTGGCCTACTCCAAGAAATGTGACAGATGTAAGATCTTTTATGGGACTTACAGGATACTATAGGAGGTTCATTGAGGGATTCTCCAAAGTTGCACATGTTATCACTTCTTTGCAAAAGAAGGGGATGAAGTTCGAATGGACGTCGAGGTGTAATGAAAGTTTCCAGAGGTTGAAGAATCTTCTCACTAGTGCACCAGTATTGAAAGTTGCAGATCCAGAGAAAGATTTTGTGGTGTGTACTGATGCATGTGGACAAGGGCTTGGAGGAGTCCTTATGCAAGGCAACCACGTGATATGTTATGAGTCAAGAAAGCTTAAGGAACATGAGAAGAACTATGCCACTCATGATCTAGAGCTTGCAGCCATAGTACATGCTCTCAAGATGTGGAGACATTACTTGATGGGTAGAAGATTTG
>LPNX011036236.1:115499-149777 GCA_001517045.1 Pseudotsuga menziesii
ATTAGCCTACTTTGAATGCTAGGCAAGCAAGATGGCTGGAATTTTTATGTGAGTTTGATTTTGAAATCAAGCACATAAAGGGAAAGGAAAATAAGGTAGCTGATGCACTCAGCAGGAGGATGCAAGGAATGCATGTGGCATCTCTTAGTATTTGCCAATCAGATTTGAGGCAGCAGATTGTTAGTCATGCTGCTGGAGATGAATTGTATGAGCAAGTAAAAGACAAATTGCAACAACAAAGTCTTGAGAAGAGGTATGAGGGATATAAATTGGAAGGAGATGGGATTCTCACTTATAAAGGTAGAATTTATATTCCGGATGTAGCAGATTTTAGGAGAGTTGTTATGGATGAGATCCATCAAGCTCCGTATTCTGGTCACCCAAGATATCAGAAGACAATTGCTACAGCTAGAAAGCAGTACTTTTGGCCAGGAATGAAAAAGGATATAGCTGAGTACATTTCAAGATGTATGAAATGTCAGCAGGTAAAGGCTGAGCATCAACACCCTGCAGGTTTGTTGCAGCCTTTGCCAGTTCCAGAATGGAAATGGGAAGTTATTTCCATGGTTTTTATTACAGGATTGCCGATGACTTGGAGGCAACATGATTCTATCATGGTTGTGGTTGATAAGTTGACTAAGGCAACACATTTTATACTGGTTAAGTCCACGCATAAGACTAATGACATTGCAAAGATCTTCATGAAGGAGATTTTCAAATTGCATGGGTTGCCGAAGGCAATAGTCTCCGACAGGGATGTCAAGTTCACTTCAAACTTTTGGAAGGGGTTGTTTGCAGATTTGGGTACAAAGCTGAACTTCAGCACTGCATACCATCCTCAGACAGTTGGTCAGACAGAGAGAGTTAATCAGGTGCTTGAAGATATGCTTCGCATGTACGTAATGGACAAACCAACCAAGTGGGAAGATTACTTGCACTTGGTAGAGTTCGCTTATAATAATGGACAACAGGCATCCTTGGGGATGAGTTCGTATGAAGCTTTGTATGGAAGAAGGTGTAGGACACCAGTGACTTGGGATAATCCAATGAACAGAGTTGTGCTTGGACCATAATTGCTCAAGGAGATGGAGTAAGAGGTTGTAAAGATCAGGCAGAATCTGAAAGCAGCACAGGACAGACATAAAAGTTATGCAAATAAGCATAGGGTGAACAGGGAGTTCAGTGTTGGGGATCATGTTTACCTCAGAGTGAGGGCAAGGAAGAGTTCCTTGAAGCTTGGAAGTTGTGCCAAGTTGTCGCCAATATATTATGGGCTGTTTGAAGTGCTTGAAAGAATAGGGCTAGTTGCATATAGACTTGCATTGCCTGCTAGCACTAGAGCTCATAATGTTTTTTCATGTTTCTTTACTTAAAAGATATGTACATGATCCTAACCATGTGATAAATTGGGATGTGATTCAGGTGGAACCCGAGGGAGGGTTTCGAATCGAGCCAATGTGCATCCTCGACAGGAAGGTCACAATGCTTCGGAACCGAGCCATAGGTTAGGTAAAGGTGCAATGGGAGCACTACAGACCTGAAGAGGCTACATGGGAGCTGGAGGATGCCATGCGATTGGCACATCCATTTTTGTTCAATTTTGCGGAACACTGAGGCGATACCAGTGTAGCATTTTGTCCAATTTTGTAAAGCACTGAGGACAGTGCTATTGAAGGGGGAGGGGAATGTAACGCCTGGGTTTTGACCCCATTGCATTAGATGTATATGATGTATATATTGTAAATGATCATGGTGTGGAGCTAAAGGCCAAGGCCCCACCATTGATCGGTTATGCTATGTTTTGGATTTAAATTTGTCACCGATGGTATAACGGGGCATGCAGTGCATATTAAGTCTTAGCATCATGTAAATATGCATAATTAATTAAATGAACCCGACCAGCTATGATCGCGGCAACTAAAATGAGAAGGGGCATGATTGTCACAAGGATAAGGGTAGGGGAATTGTCAAACCTTGGCCAATGGGGTGAAATCCATGTGTCACCTTTCTTTGTCTTACCCAACCACTTTCATTAAGAATTGTTGTTGGTGGTTGAGGCAGTTATTGTCTTTGGGAGTGGGGTGGCAGGACTGTCAGTCCTCACCCACACGCACACTCCACCACTGTTGGCTTCACTATGGCAAGGAAAAACCACTGCGATCACTCCAGGGGACGGCGCTCTCGCCACTATGCGTTACCTCCATTGTTGGTTCGTGCCTCACGATGGTCTGTTCACCTCTACGACATTGTTGTTACTCATGCACTTCCAATCTCACGTCCTCTCTTGTGGGCAGATACCTACCTCCCAGACTGATTTCAGGTTGTTGTGGTCTTCTTTCCCTGTGATTGTTGCGGTATTCTTTCCCTGTGATTGTTGCGGTCTTCTTTGTGATTGGGGCCTGGTGCAAGCTTTCATCCACGCATAGATTGAGAGTATGTATTTTTCCTCCTCGGTGTGACCAGTGTAAGTTTTTTTCCATGTCCTTAGTTGTCCAGGGCGGACTGCCGATTTCCCCATGCTGTGAATGTGTTTGCTGTTACGTTTAGAACTGTTGTAATCCGCTTGGGAGTATTTTCCCCTGTGATTGTGTTTGCTGTTACGCAGTGGGGCTACTATAGATTGTTTGGAGTTGTTTTGGCCATGAGAGGACCAAGAATGACTCAGAAATTGTTTCCCCTGTGAAGCTGTAATTTCTGAGTAGTTGCATGCGTGCAATGGTTAGCTTCGGACTGTGTTGGGAGCAGGGATGGGGGCTTAGTTTTGCTTGACAAATCTAGTGGCTGGAAACCACACAAACAGAGCTAGAGGGCTAGCCTTCTTCTCCACCACCCCTGAATAGCACTGGAAGGGGATGCAGGGCCCGAGGGACTGTGTAGCAGAGAAGGGACTGATTCCTTGTGTTGGGTGTGTGTGGGTGTCTTAGAGGCCAGGCTAGTTCTGGTGTAGGTGTTCTTGGCTCTGTAATGAGCTCACCAGCTTAGCATTGAGCCTTTCCGAACTCCTTGATGGCATGATAAACCCAACTGCGTTGGCTTGGCTGTGTTTGTGTATCCTTGGCTATGTGTAATCCTGCTTGTTCCCTTATTCCTTGGAGAATCATGCCCAGCTCGGGGGTGGCAGCGCTGCTGAGAGATTAAGGAGCACGCTGGCCTATGGTTGGGTGGAACGTTGCAGCGACATAGCTGGTTGCGGATCGACTTCTTCATAAGATAAGTGACCTTGTCCATTTTTACTTCTGCAACCATATTTTCTGTTAATGAATGTAATGAACATGTTGAATGCTTGTTTGAATGTATGATGCTTCCGCTGTGTCTGATAGATAATTGCATCTGTGCATGATAAATGTTCATGTGTGCATGTTCAAGTTCAATGCACATGTTTAAGCATTATGTTTCAGCAATTTTATGAATTCACTTGTTCATGGGGCTCTTAGCCCGGATGGTTAACGTCATGGGTCGCGTCCTCTTCGCCGGTCGGAGGGATGGGGACGTGACATGGTGGTAGTAATCTTTAATTCAAAAGGAGTGATCTTTGAGAATGTGAGCTCTGTGTTAGGGTTTTGAGAGTGGGTGGTTACAATGGAGGGTGGGGGGGTTCCCCCCTCAACTTAGGCAGTATATTGTGTCATTCTAGAAGCCGGTGGATGCGCAAGGGAAAAAAGTCGATTTCTGCAACTCAGTCGAAATTTGTGAAGCGATTAGACTCAATGCTGAAAGTCTCTCTCCCTAGGGAGGGAACACATAAAATTACATTGTCCTTGGATGAGAAAGGTTTGATTGTGTAATTTTATGGCCTTTGGCCTTCACCCAAATCAGTTGAAGTTTGGGTACAAAAGAATTGGAAACCCAGTTAGACATATTCTTGATCCACAACTCCTCCTTACTTTCTAAGTTTAGGATCACTTCCCAACTCTTGTCTTCCAGTATATCTAATCATAAGCTAACTTCTCTCCTTATTGAACATGAATAGGACCTTGGCCCTATTCACTTTCATTTTCTCCCAAGTTGGAAAGAGCACTAAGAGTTCTTTGATATTATTAAGCCTTTGATGTGGATTTAATGGGTTCTCCCTTCTTCATCTGGGAAGAAAATTGAGGAGAGTTAAAAAATATTTAAAAATTAGGGCCAAATTTTATATTCCCTCCCCCCTTAGGAAAGGAAGACAATGCAAGTTGATCTTGAGAATCACATTTAGGGGATGGAAGAAAAAGAAGCGACTTCTACCAATCTAAAAAAGGAGGATGAGTTGCAAAAGACACTTCACAAAGCTTGGAGGATTAAATCCCAATGCCCGTGGTTGAATTCAGGGGATAGGAACTCCAAATTCTTCCATAGTCAATCTCAAATGAGGGTTCATACAAACAATAGTCCAAGAGATTGTGAATAAAGATGGAGTTAAAATCCATAAGTTTGAAGAAATAAAAGAGGAAGCCTTCATACACTTTAGCGAGATTTACTCTAATGAAATTAAGGATAATGAAGAGGCGCGGAAAGAAGCTATACAAGCTATACCCCAAATGGTTCCTGAAGAAGTTAATAATGAGTTGTCTAAGGAAATCATAGAGGAGGAAATCAAAGTTTCCATCTCAGGGATGGAGTCTAATTATAAGGCTCCTGGCTCGTATGGATTCTCAACCCATTTTATAAAATATGTTGGGATATCATTAAAAAGACTTGTTGTGAATGATGGATTATGCTTAGAGGAACCCAAGTATGGGAGGTGCAATTAATTCCTCCTTTCTGGATTTAATCCCCAAGGAATCCAACCTCTCCTCTTTCAACAGATTTTGACCTGTTTCTCTATGCAATGTTTCATACAAGATCTTCTCTACAATCGTCGCCCTTCATCTCAAAAGTTTGCTTCCCTCCATCATCTCATAAAATTGAGGGGCATTCATTCATAAGTGAAATATCTTGGATAATATAATTCTAGTCCAAGAAGCCATTCATTCAAGCAAGACAAGGAAGAAAAAAGGAATGATAATTAAACTTGACATGGCCAACACTTTCGATAGAGTTAACCACCAATTTCTCTATAAGGTGCTTTAGTGAAAAATTCATTTCATGGATCAAAGCTTGCATAGACCAACCTCATATTCCCCCTTTAGAGTGAATGGAAGGGTCATGAGGTTTTCAAAGTCTTTAGAGGTCTTAGGCAAGGTTTCCCCCTTTCTTTGCTTCTCTACATTATTATCGATGATTCTATAAGAATGGCATTGGAAAAGGCTAGATTGGATGATCAAATTAAAGGGATTAAGATCATTAGAAGGGTGAAGGAGATCAAGCACTCCCAATTTGTAAATGATACTCTTCTTATTGGAGGAGATTCCCTAGTCCTCGCTTGAAGATTCAATCGCATTCTACAAACATATTGTCAATCGTACAGTAGCAGAATTAGTCATAGGAAAAGTCATATTTATGGTTTAAATATTTTGATAATCCTCATTCGTAGTATCCATCATGAATTGGGTTTTCATGGATCAAGAAATTGGGATATTCTTAAATATGGGTATACCAATAACAAAAGTTAGGCTAACTAAGGATAACTAGCAAGAAGCCTTGGATAAAATATGGAAAGAATCTAGAATCGACGAGCAAACCGACTCAATATTGTATTCATAATGACATTGATGAAAATAGTTATATCCTCCATGCCCCTATTTCTATGCTTAATCCTTTTAGCTCATGTCCCCACTCTCCATATTTTCTTTGGAAGGAGGTAAGCAGAATGGAATTCTCATAAATTGTAATGTCATTAAATTCCCCATTGATCATGGGGGCTTGTCTACCAGAGACATCCAACTCAATAATTTGGCCTTCGGTGCCAAGCTATTGTGGAAAATCATTTCTCCTGAGAGAAATTGAGGACCAAAAGTTTTATACATGAAGTACTTTGAAGGAATTAGAACCGCGTGTCTAGACTCCTTCCATTGGGCTTATAGTGGATCTTTGATCATGAATCTTTGTGTTAAAGAGTGGAACTTTTTCCACATTAATCTGCATTGGATTCTTGGAATTGGGAAGTGAATTCACCTCTGGTTGGACAATATCCTCAATGATCTTTCGTTGGGATCTATTATGGAACTCCAAGAGCTGAAGGACTGGATGATAAGCAATGGCTTGCGAAGCTGGGAGATATTTGTAAGTGATATAGGTCTAATTAGCTCTGGTGTGGATGGATTCCTCTATCTCCACCTTATAATGTTCTTCATGTCATCCATCTCATGTTCCAAAGGCTCAAAGGGAAATCCCCCTTTGGTAAGAACAAGAAAGACGTTAGAGGATGGGGAAATCAATCTGGATAATACTCCATTAAATAAGGATTTGAAAATTTGCAATCTCTTCAACATTCTCCTCCAAAATCCAAGATATGGAAAGGGGTTTGGCATAATAATGTTCCCTCGAGATCAAATTCTTTTGTTGGGCATCAACCCATGGGAAAATTCTTATAGGAGAAAATAAGAAAAGGCACGGCTTCATTTATCCATCCAAATGCGTGTTATGCTATAAAAGCAAGGAATATGCTACTCATTTGTTGGTGTAATGCCCTTTTTCCAAAAATGTTTGGGACAAGGCTCTTGGTCTCCTTAGGATCCATGTTGTCAGCACGGGAATGCATGATCTCTCCTCCTATGGATAACAAGCCTTTGTTAAAGTGGTTATGGTTGACTCTTCCTAAATTTATCTTCTGAAAGATATGGATGGCAAGAAATCGATTAATTTTCCAAGGAACCCAACCCTCCCCTCCTAAATTGCTATGAGAGCTATATCCCTGCTGGTTGAATTTGTGAATAAAAAATATGGGACTTTTCCTAAAATCTCATATTTTTTCCCTGAAGAACAAGAATATATAAAATTTCTCCACCTTAAATATAGAGGGGTTTCAATTCCCCCCTCTAGATCCGACATTGAATAGGAGCTAATAATATCCAATGGAGAATTCAAGAAGTAGAAATGAAAACAACATCTCCATATGTTATTTTTTTACGAAGCTGCAAAAGAAAACCCCATGGAAACAGGTGCGGGGTGGATCATCTTTGATTCTAGATGAAATACTAAGGGAACCTTCTCTTGGAGTCTTGGACAAGAAACACATAATATTGTTGAACTTCTAGCTTTGCTTCAAGGAGCAATTCTAAGCAATATGGGAATCAAGGAAGTCATCATTATAAGCGGCTCAAGAATCATAATTAACGCCATGATCTCCAAGAGATCGCTAAAGAACATCAAATTGGCCAGAATTCAAGAATGAATATGAACAAACCTAGAATCATTGAAGGAAGTGTAATTTTCAATGTTCTCAGATGCAACAATGTTGAGGCATACAAGTCGGTGAACTTAGCTTCAGCTAGACTTGAAGGATATATCCAAGATAAACCTATTTTAGTAATTATGAGGTGGAGTCCCCTATTCGTGGAAGACACATCCAGTGAAGTCATTGAGTAATGAGGCTTAACGAATTTAAATCTGTGAATGGCTGGGAACCATAACAAAATTAAATAATCCTAGCATTTTCTGAGTGGGAGAGGAATTCTCTAGGCAGTTCTAAGATTGAAAGGGATTGCGTGTTTTGGCTCATTTCCTTGTCAATTGCTAGTATGGATAGCAATAGTGGGCTAATGAAGAAGACTATTGTCTAAGGAAAAGAGTGAGAAGGTTGTCTTTGAGTCATCATATGCTTCGAAGGAAAGTGAGACTTCTATGTTAGGATGTGTGGAGTTGTGACCATCATTTGGAAGCGTGGAAGGATGAGAAAGATCAAAATCGAATTGTTGAGCATGGGGATGTGTAGTATCAGTTTGTCGTTCTTGCAGCAAATTATGAGCAATAACATGCCCATTTTGCTGAGTTGGAGGGACGGATTTTAGAGTTAGAGGAAACTGTGAAGGCACTCCAATTGAAGTTGGAAAAAAAGGAAATGATGGAAGAAGAAACCTCTCATCAACCTTTGCTCAAACATTGAAGAATAGGTCCCATGGAATTTCTTATTAGTGTTTATGTTTTGTCATTATAGGAGGTTGTTAGAGTAGTTTGTTAGAGCTTTTAGCTACAAGTATTTTTAGGTTAGACTCAAGCATAATCAGTCCCTTTTTGTTGTAAAATCAATCATATTTCAACTCTATTATAAATGCCAGGCCAAAGGCCTCTGTAATAGTTGAACTTTTGTAATTTTCATGAGGGTTTTCCCTCCCCTCTTAATATAAAAAAAACTATACGTTCTGTTAAAAAAAATATGGTGGTAGTCAGGGATTATAATGAAACCACCTTACATGAAGAAATGAGAGGAGGAAGCTTGATTAGATATCCTTTTGGGGAAAATGGAGGACATGGTGGAAAACAAGGATCTAATTGACATCCCTCCAAGGAAATGAGTTTACATATGGACAAATTGCAAAATAGGACCAGAGCATATAGAAATTAGGTTGGATTGTTTCTTAATACATATCTCCTCCTTCCTAAAATGTTTAAATTTCCAATCTAAAATCCTCTCTCATGTGACCTCCGATCGTAGACCAATTCTTCTTTCCTTAGATACCCTTGACGACTTAGGGTCTATACCTTTAAGTTTTAATCCTTTACACTTACAGGAAAATAAGGCCTTGTAGATCAAATGAAGATAATTGGAATACCTTTGTTGAGGGGTCGCTAGTCTATATTTGGGAAATGAAGCTTCGACTAGTTAAAAGAGCTCTGAAAAGCATTATCGCTCTCTGAAAAAGAGAAGGAAAGAGTTGCAAAATTAAATGGAAATTATGGAAATCATGGTAGAAAAATGTAAAAAGGAATCTAAATCAAGCTCTTCTCTCAAAAGGTAGGAAGAAGAGATATGGAGGTTGAAACTGAGAATCATATAGAAACATTTCTTTATTCTATAAGCAAGCCAAAGAAAGAAAGGTAAAAAACACAATAAAGAAAATCCAGCACTCTAAAGGAAATAAATTAACTATTTTTGCAGCCATTGAGGAAGAGACAAGTAAACACTTTAAGCTTTGTACACGGAGATTATCAACTCATGCCATAGAGAAAAAAAACATTATGTTGTAGAATATTCCCTCACTATTCGATAATGACGAAAAACTTATGCCTAAAAATCCCAATAACAAAGGGGAAGTGTTAAAAACAATATGGAGCCTCAATCTGAATAAATGCCCAACTCTTTATGGATTTTCCATTAGTTTATTCATAACTTGTTGGAATACAATCAAGAAAGACCTTTGTATAATGCTTAACTAGACACTATTTTTTATCAAATTTACAACTGCTCCTACAGTTTCACTTTCTGATTCTCATGAAGATTTACAGGCAGATCTGGAGCTACAGGTTTACAGTTTCTTTTTTTTGGAAAATACTGGGAATGACATCTTGTTGCGAAACTCTTTATAGACCCTGCTGTGGATATTATTTTTTGGAAATTATGTAATGGTGGTGCAAAATAGCCACATCATGACTACAGTATGCAGGCATACTCTATATATACTTTGCCTCTTCTTTGATAAATAAAATATCAGCTTTTTTTCTTAGGGAAAAAAATGCTTAACTGGACAAGTGGAAGATGCAAAATTAGAGGAGCAACTAAATCCATAGATTTAATGCCAAAGGAATCAAATCCCACCTCTTTGAGCAAGTACAAATCAATTTCCCTTTGTAATTATACTTACAATGTTCTCACAAAAATATTAGTAAATAGAATAAAGATCCTTCTTCCTAAACTAAATCAAAAAAATGAAGGGGGACTCGAGGTAAAAATACATATGACGAATAATATAGTGCTAATTCAAGAGGCCATTCACTCTAGTTGTAGTATAGGTGATCAAGGAATGGTGATTAAATTAGACCTTGTTAATTCTTTAGATAGGGTAAGGCATAATATTTTATGTTTTGTGCTAGAAAAAATTGTCATTTCGCTGCTTTTCATTAAATGGGTAAAGGATTGCATTAGAAAAACATGGATCACACTGATATTGATAAATGGAAGGCCAACTCCTTTTTTTCCAAGGCTTCAGGGGGTGATCATGCAAGGTTTCCCTCTTTGTAATATCCCCAAATCAAATATCAAGAGATATTAACTCCAACATCAAGAATCGATCAGAAAACTCAAGACTAGGTGTTGGAAATGCATTAAGATTGACTAGACTTCTTGGAAACAATGCTAGGCTCTTCTAAATCTCTTAGAGACTTAGGTAATGGATCATAGATCAGATAATTAAAGTTATACAAAAATACATCAGAGACACATCATATCAGAATCCATTCATAGTTAGCACAGAAGATGCATAATTCTCAAGTTCCCATTGCACAAAGCACTGGGACCATTTAGGTTTCGAGCATCAGTGAGAATGAAGTCTACTTCAATGCTACTGGGAACCCTAGAATATGCAAACTAGATCTTTGATATTGGCATAGGTATAAATAAGAGGTTTTTATAAGGTTTGGCATAGTTTGAGAGTAAGATTTCATCTAAGACAATTATAGGACAACTCAGCTAGTCTTGATTCATGGCTTCCCATATGAACTCAAAGGATTTTAAATTTGTAAATTGAAACATTTATGATGTTTATTAGGATGTTAAATAACTTCAGGAACATAAATAATTCGATTTCATGGAGTATAAGTTCATTTACAGGAATATTACCGAAAACTAGACAATTTATATGCAAATCTAGAAAAGGTCTTGGACATAATTTCATAAATGTAAACTTTTGTATTGGAATAACTTTAGGACTGATATAAATGGTTTAGAATTAGAAATTAAATTCATATGTGATGCCATAAAGGCTTCATCTTTACATAGGGGTTTGACTTCTTCACAAAATGATAGAGAATAGAAGAAAAAGAAGAAGAATAGGAAGATTAAAATTGTCACTTGATCTTTCTTATTCTGGGATTTCAAACTTGCTTGATGATTCTTCAAAACCTGCAATAAAACTCAGTGAAAATGGATGAATTCTATCATCCTCTCAATAGCATGGGCACATCTCCCAACTTGGACCAGGGGCAAATCTCCCAAGTCAGAGAAGCAAAATTGCTCTCAATACAAAACATAAGCTGTCAAAAGATGTAAAAGCGATGCACTAGCCTTCTTTTATAGAAAATATTGCTTCTTTTTCAATCTATCTTTACCAATTTCACCCTCGTGAGTTAGATTATAAATCTTTTGCTTTAGTAGCTTTTCTTTTTCTTTTGTTTTCCTGCTTTTGCTTTTCTATCTTGCTTTTTCCTGGTTTTATGCTTTGGACTACTTTTTGTTGTATTCCAACTTTCACTGCTTTATCATGTTTCCTTCCTTTTTTCCAGCTTTCAAGCTTTAAGGTGCTTTCTCCTTTCTTTCTTCTTTTACAAAATAAAACGCTTTCTCCTTCGTTTCTTATTTTGTAAGGTTCCTTTGGTCAAACCTCATCCTCTTATGCGCCCTTATTGTCCATTATCCTCATTTATTTTATCAACAATAAAATTTATTCATGGAAAATAAATTTAACTTAAGTGCATTTCAAACATTCGGATAAATATTTACTTCTAACTAATTAACTTCTTGGTTTTCAAAATTTAATCCCAAGTACGTAATGGATTTTCCTTCTAAAACCATAGGGACTAAATATCTAATAGGATGATCCTTATGTCACCAAAATGGGGACATGGAAATCCTCCCCTCCCAAAACTTGTATGTCCTCAAGCAAGGGAAACTATGAATTATGGAACATTTGGACTATTTTCCATAAGCTTATGTAGGATGCTACACACACCATTTAAATTTCATCTCATTCATAAATGAATCCTTTGGAAATATCACATCTGTTATCATTCACCATAAACTCATGAATGACCCTTCTTTCAAAATAATCCATGTCTTAATTGTGTTTCAAGTTTTGGATTGAACTTGACAAAACATGCAGAATGGTCAACCTCTTCTTGAAGCACTTAGGATGGGAATAATCATGCTTTTGTAAACTTCCATTCCTATGAGCAAGAGGGTATTTGTTGTACATGATCTATGTTTCAATGATCTTTCCTGAAACACAACTATCATGCACCAAAATATTAGTGAAAATCATCAAATCAAGACTTAGACAATTGTGCTTTACCCATTCTTGCTCATAAAGTGGTAGAGAATGTATAAGATAAATATGATCCACTTCATATTGTTGACATGGGATGCAACCATTTTCATCATTCAATCCCTTATCATTGAGGCATATCCATATATATCTAAGCACAAATGATGGAGTGAAACCAAGTGTTGTTGACTTTGAACAAGTTCCCATGACCTTCTTCGTTCCTTTGAATTTTCCCGAAGTTCTTGTCCCATGGGAAAAATTCTTTGACTTCCTTGGGAAGCAATATATATTATGAATTGAAATGAATCTCTACATGGTGCACCACCCTCACCATGCTCAATCATGGGACCAAAATGCAATATCACTATCCTTCCAACCTCATGTTCAACAAATTGGTATGCAATGATTTCTCTACCCAACCTCATGACATATAATTCAAACCAAGGGTGCACTTCTTTAAATATCCTACCATGAACCATAATGTAATCAAAGAGAATCAACACAATTTTACCAAAGTGATTGACATATTCTCTTCTCATATAAGATGGAGAAGTCATAGGTATGCTAGCGAAGCCAACTGTCATGCATAAAAATTGAGAATGGTCATAATAGAAACAAGGAGATTTTTTCTACAAAAACTTCTCTTTTAAGATAATTTGATGATGATGGCAAAAGTGGAGATAAATTTTGGGAGAAGAATTAACCTTATGCATCTCTTTCCTTTTAATAGGTTTCTTTGTCCCACATACTATTGCATGAATCCTCCAGCTGAAATAGTTGAGACCAAAGATGATCCCAGGGTCCCAAATAAATCTCATATTGAGTAAGTGTCTCCTACTCCCTCCTCTACATTGCTTAGTGTCTCTACCAAACGACTCTTGAAAACTCCCAACCCACCAAGAAGGAGAGTCTTTATTCCATGCACCATATGATCTTCCATGTAGGTAATCAAACCGTTTCTCCTCATGGATGGACTTCTAGAAATGAAAGATATCTCGCCCTCTTGGATCCCACCTAGTATGTTGAACTCTTCCACTCTCATATTCCATCAAGAACACTCTATTACTCCATGTAATTCCTAGATCCCATGGTTTTTGAAACACTCCACTTCACATCTTGATTATATGGAACAAGCTGGCATTCCAAAATATGTCAGGATCCCATACCCATGTTGGAAGCCCATCACTTCCCATAGTTCTGAAAACTCTTGTCATGCAATTTCACATCCAATACTCATGTGCATGTGTGCTAAAGGTATCTAGTGGCTGAAAAATATATCTTGGTTACTGCTCACATCGTAAGAAAATATCAGTAAAACCAAAAGAATGAACATAGAAGCAAACATAATTTTTGCCTTGATGAATCTCCATCTTAGTTATGCATCCATTCACCCAATCCATAGATGAATAAACACTTTGGCTTGCTAATATATCTGAGATGTAGTCAATGTTAAAATTTTAAAAGTTTTTATACTAAAACAAAAGGATGTCTGAAAGAATAAAAACCACACTAGAACAAAAAAGAACACAAAGTTTTATCCTGGCAAGCCCTCATGGGGAAGAAAACCCAACAAAACTTCCTCTACATAGACTTCAACCAAGTACAATGTAAAACCCAAAGAACAAGACTAGACTGCTTCCTCTCCTCTAGATGGTCTGTCTCTTTTCTCTCTAGCACAACTGCTTGAGTGTTCTACTTGCTCAAATGAGGGAAGAGCCTCTTCTATTTATACTAATCAGCTGAGAGGCCTAATAACCCAACTGGGCCGACTTCTCCTTGCTTCCAGGGATGTGTTTCCTTGGAAGACTCAAAAATACATTTTAATAATAATTTTGTGGGTCCTACTGACCCGACTTACAATTAAGGATTTACCTCAAGTATTTACATGACCAAATATATCAATGACATCCATAATCGGAGGAACAACATTTATGGAAGGGGTAATAACAACAATAATACAAATAGAATATCTTCCGCAATTATATTTATTTAACACTTCCTCTTAACATGGAAGGTATTATATAATACAATAACATGTATGTACAACTGACTAATGAATCTATATGTCATATGAAGTTTTCACGATTACATCAACATCATCATCACAAATGTCTCTATCATTTGGTATTGTCTCGAGCATCAACATCATCTCTGCCATCATCTCGAGCATCATCATCTATGGTATTATCTCGAGCATCATCTCTTTGAGCATCAACATCATCTCTAGCATAATCTTGTGTCATCTCGAGCCTCATCGTCTCTAGTACTGAATGCACGAACTCGTCTGCAAGTGAATGTAGGACCACTCTCCATAAGAGAGTACTATCGTCTAAAGGACCATCCTTAGCTGGTAAGTTCTAGGACCACTCTCATTAGGAGAGTGTTCTTGAACGCAAGACCATCCTCAAAGAGGATATTGTTGTCTGCAACTAAATGAAGATCTCATCCGTATCTAAATGCAGGACCACTCAACCTATGATAGCACTATCATCCATAGGACCATCCTCAACCTGTAAGTGTTAGGAACACTCTCAACAAGAGAGTGTTCTTGTCCACAGGACCATCCTCAAAGAGGATACTGTAGTCTGCAACTGAACGCAGATATCGTCCGCAACTAAATGCAGGACCACTCAACATATGAGAGTACTATCGTCCGTAGGACCATCCTCAATCTGTCAGTGATAAGACCACTCTCAAGAGGAGAGTGTTCTTGTCCACATGACCATCCTACAAGTGAATGTAGGATCACTCTCTAGAGGAGAGTGCTATCAGCTGCAGGACCATCCTCAGCCATTAAGAGCTAAGACCACTCTCAACAAGAGAGTGTTATTGCCTGCAAGACCATCCTACAAGTGAATGTAGGATCACTCTCCAAAAGAGAGCAATATCGTCCGTAGGACCATCCTCATGTTAGATTTTCTTA
Source organism: Pseudotsuga menziesii (assembly GCA_001517045.1). Lineage (NCBI taxonomy): Eukaryota > Viridiplantae > Streptophyta > Pinopsida > Pinales > Pinaceae > Pseudotsuga > Pseudotsuga menziesii. The sequence goes on from LPNX011036236.1 coordinate 130,476, forward strand.
AGATTATAGCAGTATATCTTAATTGCATTTATATCGTTCGTAGGACCATCCTCATGTTAGATTTTCTTAAGATTATAGCAGTATATCTTAATTGCATTTATCAATAGTATCAATAGAAGATAGACAAAGGACATTACAATAACACAAGTATTTTTCACCTGGGAAACCCAAATGGGAGAAAACCCAACAACCTTCATCTAGAGATAATAATTCTAATATCAGAGTAGAATTAAGAAAAAAAAGAAAAATATGGAAATGTTTTCCAAAGATTGAAACCTTGAAAACAATCTTCTTTTGCAGTGTATGTGAACTTCTCTGAGCTGCTGTGTAGCTGCACTCCTTCCCAGAAAACTACGCACTTCACTTGTGCTGCTACTGTGCATCAAAATGAGGAGGGGCACCTCCTATTTATCCTGTTTTTCTACTAAAAATTTAATTGGGGCCGACTTCACTTAGGGGAGCAATATAATTTTATATTTTCTAACTTTATTTTATTTCTTTTATTGTTGGATTTTCACCCCAAGGTTTACATTGTTCTTTCTAGGGTTTGTATGAATGATTACAACAAGTTCAACTCCCGAAGGAGGGCAATAAGAATAACTTTTGAAGTTGCACAAATTCCAACACTCCCTCTCAACAAGGAAGGTATTCTTCGGTCTTCGTCAGCACCATGATCATCTGGGTTTCATCTATACATCTATAATGTCTCTATCATCTCTAAACCGACTGAAGGTTGTCTTTATGAATTTGTTCTATTTGGATCTCTAAGAGAAAAGATTCTGCTACCTATCCGTCTCTATTGTCGATGGAATACTTCCATGCCTGGCTAGAGATCCTGGATGAGCAAATATGTATGAACATCTACTACCTGTTCATCTCATCTTCCGATGGAGTACTGCCATACTTGGCTGAGAACCTGAATGAGTAAATGTGCACGACCATCCACTACCTGTTCATCTCATTTACCGATGGGTTACTCCCATACCTACCTGAGAACTTGAACGAGTAGATGTACTTGTGCAACAACATGACCATTTGATACCTGTCCGACTCATTTGCCGATAGTATTTCTCCCATACCTAGCTGAGTACCTGGACGAGCAAAGGCACCTGTGTGAACCCGACCATCTACTACCATTCTGTCTCATTTGCCAATGGGATTTCTCCTAAACATGGCTAAGAACCTGGACGAGTAGAGGTACTTGGGCAAAAGTATGGTAAATGTCTCTCAGTCATATCTCCCTGTCAAGGAGGGATACGTTCTCTTCTACTCCAAGTATTCCACGAAAGTATTTAAGCTTCATCCTAGGAAGAGGCTCGGTAAGAACATCTGCATTCTGGTCATCTGTCGGAATATATTGGAGCTTGACCGCACATTTATGCACCATATCACATATGAAGTGATATCAAATCTCTATGTGCTTCGACTTGTCGTGAAATACAAGATTCACTGACATCTGCACACAACTTTGGTTATCACAGTGAATCAAAGTTGGCTCTGGAATCTTGCCAAAAAATCCTACAAGAATTTAACGAAGCCAAACTTCTTCTCGGGGTGCTGAACTAGCATCCATATACTCGGGATCTACAGTACTGAGAGCCACTAAGTTCTGCTTCCTATTGCACCGGGAAATAACTGCAGAAACCAGACTGAAACAACATCATGAAGTGCTCTTCTATCATTAGAGCATCCGACCCAATCTGAGTATGTAAACCCTTACAATTTCAAGTCACATTTTGAATCATATCGTGGACCATATCCCACAGTGCAATGTAAGTATCTGAGCACATGTTTTGCAACAATCTAGTGAATCTGCCTTGGTTCACACATGAAGTGACTGAGAGCATTCACAACAAAACAAATATCTGGTCTGGTGTTCATCATATACATCAAGGACCCAATCAACTGGTGATACATGGTGGGATCAATCAAATTTGAATATGAAGTAGAATCCCTCAGCTTCTTCAAGTTTGCATCCATCGGATTAGCTATGGAATTATAGTCCAACATTCTGAATCTCTTCAGTATATCTATGGTGTATTTTCCTTGACCTCGGAAAATCTTCTTCTGCCTTTATCATACTTCTAATCTCAAGGAGTAATGTATCAATAATGCCATTGAGAAAGGTTGTCTTGACCTCCATCTGATACAACTTCCATCTCATAGCTGAAGTAATAGCAATGGTCTGATGGAAGTATATCGAGTGATAGGAGCAACTGTCTCATCATAATCAACTCCCTCTTTTTGAGAGAATCCTTTGGCAACAAATCTGGCCTTATATTTTTCAATGCTCCCATGTGCTCCATGCGGAGCTTCATGCTCCTTTACATTTTACAAAATTTATCGTGCCCATGTGGATATTTTCCGACTTACTGCCATATCTTATGGGAGCATCATTTGGCTCAACTGGATCAATGGAACTGATCGATTTATTCATTTCTTCAAACTCCCTCTTAATGTTTGGAGGAGGATATGATCTCATCTCTTCATCGTCATCGAACTCCATATCTGATTCTCTTCCTTTTTGGATAGCCATTTCTTCTACAAAGGTTGCATCCTGCCTAACTTCGATTTGAATTGATCCTAGGATGTATATTCTATAATCCTTTGAAGACTTGCAATATCCCGCGAATGTTTCCTTCTTGCTTGAAGGTTCTAACTTGGGCACATTAATGTAGAATGGAAAGTAATTATCCATCTTGGCGACGATGAGGTACATCAAGGATCCTTCAATTTTCTTGTTCGAGTCACGACATCAGTGTCGTCAAGTTTCTATCATGTGTAATAGAATAGAATCCTTGTCTTTGAAGGATAACTCCCTCTATCTCTCAAAAGCCGGTTCAATAAATCTTTTTCTTTATTCATTGTTCTACCACTGCGGTTTTTAGAGAAGAAGAAAATCTATGGTGGTGATTTTTGTTCTCTCAATAGTTTCAGACCCTAAAGTCGGTCTATCATTAGGATAAGCTTCTTTGGAAGTCTTCACGAAGGTAAGGTCATTATTTTATTTTTTATTAAGTTGCTTAGGGTTTCGATGTTGTTGATTTTTTAATTTAATATTTCTTAATTACCCTTAATGTTTCTTAATTTATTCATTTAGTAAATTTCAATCTCCTAAGTTTTAATTTTAATTTATTATTATTAATGTTGTAGGTTTAAAGTTCTTTAATTATTATTATTTTTTAAAATTTATAATTTTAATGTTAATTAATTTTTATTTTTAATTTTTAATTTATTTTTGTTAAAGTTTCAAATTAATTTTTATTGTTGTTTAGGTTAATATTGTTTTTAATATATTAATTAATTAGGTATTTTAAAGTATTTTAATTTGTAATATAGTCATTATTTATTTGGTTTATTAATTGAGTTTTTTAATGATTTTAGAATGTTTAGGTATAAAGTAGTGTTTAGGTTAAAGTCTTTTTTTATTTATTTTATTTTTTAGTTTTTTAATATTGTTTAGGGTTTATTAATTAGGTTTAATTATGTTTGAATATTGTGTTTTAATTATAATTTTAAATATTAATTTTTGAAATTGTTTTGTCTTAAATGTTTAGATTAAAGTTAATGGTTTTTTTTTTGTCTTAGGTTTTTGAAGTTTTCTTGTTATTGTTTTTTGTTTTTGTTTTTAAGGATTTCGACAACTGGTTTCTATGAGTCATTAAGTTTTAGGCCATTGTCTCTGTTTAGGTTGTTAGGGTATTTTTCAATTTTAAGAGCCTCCCTTATTTTTTGTTTGAACATTCCTGTGTAATGTCCTCCGCGCTGTTTTCTGGCATGTTCCTTATAGTATTCTTGTTGAAACAACATATAGACCAACATTCGTAGAAGCTTTCTACTTTTGATCACCAAATCTCTGCATGAGATTATTCTGGGTCCAAGAGTCATAATACATCCTTCTAGAGGCTTTCTGCTTCTGTTCCATCCGTCTATCGATAGGATCACTTGTCCTTGTAGATCATGGCATTCCCTACAAGTCAAATCCCGTTAGATGGTTAGCAATATTTCATAATCAATGTATTAATAAAATAATGTAGGCATCCTTTTATTCAATGCTTCAACACAACACACGTAAGGCCATTATCTGGATGCTTATGGTCTACATTATAACATACCATCAAGAGTGTGTACTACTCCAGTATGTTATAAAAGAGTCCTCATCCTAAATGGGTTGTACAACATGATAGGCTATTTAACTACCTGAATTTTAGAAATGTAGATCTGTGTAACACATATTAAAAAACAACCAGATCTAATCTACTAGAGCATGTAAAATCAAATACTTATCTTTTGTAGTTTTGTGGGTGGGATCCCATTGTCAGGGTCCACTGGTCTTCATATGATTGCTTGATGATCATCACAATATGGATCTTCATACCATTTCTTAGAGGAATAACTGCGAATGATCATCCTTCCTTGGCTCCTTGTGAGGAGAGTCTTCTTGTACATTAGCCGTTGAAGCTTCATGCTTCCTTTTGATTGAACTTCGACAACTACTGGCATAATGACCGTATTCTTTGCACCTATAGCATTGTATCCTAGATAAGTCCTTCTCTTGTTTATTCTAATCTAGGGGAGGACTTGATCTCATATCTTGGTGCTTGTGATTAAAGGACTTCCTTCCCCTTCCCTTGCCTTTCTTGGTATGAGATATGAACACTTGATTCTCCTTAGGTTGAGTGCTATGAAGTCTTTGGTGTGCTGTGATTCTTGTTTATTCCTGAGTGCATTTTTCCAATAACTTATGAAATTTGGGCAACTTGCTTCTCCCACTTATAGTTTGGATGAAAGACTCCGAATATGGTGGGAGACCATTTAAGGTGGTCATAACGAGATCATTTTCTTCAAGATTGTCTCCACTGGACCTTAGTTTGTCCGTAGCTTAGTGATCCTCATGAAATATGAGGCAATATCCTTGAACTTCGTCATCTTCATATTCGACAGTTGATTCCTCGATGTGAGAGTCACATGGATGCTATTATGTTCAAATAGCTTCTTTAAGGTTTGAACATCTTCCTCGATGTTGTCTTTCCTAAGATCTAAGGAACCAAGTGGTCTCTAACCGAGTCCACCAAAATCTTTCTTGATTTGGCATCATCCTTCCTCCAGTGAAGTTTTTCTTCTCCAGCTTTTGGTTCTGGGACCTTTTCATTTACACAGTGTAATAGGTCATTTTATTCTCGTAGGAGAAGAACCTTAGACTTATAGGGGATGAAGTTGGAAGCTCCTTCCAGACGATCTTTAACCTTCATGCTAATCATCTTGACTGTAGATCTGGATCTGAAATCCTAGCAGAGACTAGGTCAAAATTGAAGGTTGGAGTTTTGGAAAACTGAATCCACAGATAAATGCGCCCACAGGGTCTTCACTTAGTGAAACCATGCCATAGCACGTTCGTTCGTGGCATATGAAACAATACCCCCATTTTAAAAAAATATTGGAAAATACCTCCCAAAATAAATTTTTAACCCCCTCCCAATATGCCTTCCCAATTTAAAAAAAACCCTATTTTCACTGTATATTGCATGTATCAATTTTTTCATTTACATTTTTTATACCCCTTTAGATTTCTACCTAGTATATTGACATGATACTCGACATTCATTCTTTTCCCTCACCATGCAAAATAATTATTCATAAGTGTGTAGGGTTCCTTAATAATGAACTAAGGCTACTCCCTCTATGGTGTTTCTCCTCTTTTTTCAATAAAATGAACTTTATGACCCCCCCCCACACAAAGATATGCACTCCTCTCCTTGATCTATGGGATATGAGACCTTCTCAAGAGACTAGCCACCCCTTGTTGAAATACCTAGCACATGATACTGATGGAAACAAGGAGAACAAGAGAAGAAAATAATAATCCTCCTCATTTATGATGATGCACTTCGAGTGGACATGCATGGACCATGAAGAATATGAGTAAATGACCCATATTTGCCTCTCAGTTTTCGGGTATAATCCACTACGGTCTTTGCCATAGGGTGTTCACTATTAGCCTACATGATAGTATGTTAGTAGAAATTTTGAGTTCCTTACTTCTTCTACAACAAAACCTTACTATTTAGTATTTTTCTTTGACCATAAGATTAATGGATTGCTTGAAAATTGAAATAGAGAACCATATCTAGAAGCTTAAAACATTTTAGGTATTATCTCCAGGCTTTCCAAGGAATTTTGTTGTCTAGTGATCCAAATACTTGGATGTTATATGTAAGCCTCTGGACAAAAGAAAAATCTTTTGAAAGCAAGCTCAAATCATAGAGCACAGATAGCTGGAGTTTGAGAATAGTCAAGCGTTACCTCAACAACAGTTGCCACATCACACAGCTTTTGCAGAGATATGCTTGTAAAGAGCTTGGTCCCTACTACCACAGGTCTTTCGATGGTAAGGGTACCCATTTTGTCAAAAACAACGCACTCAACCTGCATTAACATACATTCCAAATGACAATGTTATACGTAGTATTGGATAAGTTTATACACTGTTTCATGTTAAAGTTAAACTTCTGTAGGGTTTTGTTAACTCTTAGAATCTCTCAGATTGCTGAATTCAAGGTGACAATATGTAACATGAAGTAGTATTGTCCACCTTTGGATGTCCTAGCAGGTTAGTTATGATGTCAGAAATATCATGTAATGACATTTACATGGAGGCCATTCTTCTTAAAGGAAGTGGATGTATGCTCACACAAAACTGTAGGTAGCCCCTATTGTGAATAGCTTGCTCCAAAATATATAGTGGCCACAAAATCAGCAGTTTTGGAGAACAATGAGCTTCAAATTTTAAGGGCAAGGGGAAAAACAGAATGAACAAGCTCCTAAAGCTTTCTCCACAAAAATTGGAGCCATCAAAAAAGAGTTTAAGAATACAGCTAAAGTAGGGTGTCTTCATTCCACTTTGGATTTGAAGTGAAAAAGTTTCTTCTGGTATTCTTCTAGAGTTCCTTACATGTTTAACATTAGGGCCCAAACTTTACAAAGTACATAGAAGTAGATTAAACAAGAAAGGTTTACAATTCTTCCATATATCTCTGCTCCTAAAAGCCTAAGGGGTTAGCTCAACCAATTGTCACCAAACTTGTTGGCCATTTGGCCAGTTCTGTTCTTGCAAGGGCCTGTTATGAATCCCCTTGCGTTAGGAACACTAGTCTACAACAATGGATTTACTAGGGATATTGTCCAAGAATGTGGGGAAGCATCCTTTGGGATTCCCCATGAGGGTTTTCCCTTGAAAAAAAAATCTATGCTCTTGAATGTCAATAAGAAGTACCCCTTTCTAAGATAGCACTTTTGAAGGACAAGAACATCCTTGAAAATTACTAATGCACCATTTGGAAGCTAAATGTTGACTACAAGATCAAAAACAATACTTTTCTTCCAAAAACAATGGATGTTAATCAATCAGTCAAACGAAAGCATTTCACATATTGTTTCCTTCTAGTGCCAAGTAAGATTTTGCTACACTAGTCTAGACCAACAGATTTATTAAGGATACCATCCAAGAATGTGGGGAAGCATCCAAGGGTTTTCCCTGGAAAAAAATATCTATGAACATCAATAAGAAGTGCCCCCTTTCTAAGGTAGCACTTTTGAAGGACAATAACATCCTTCAAAATTACTAATGGACCATTTGGAAGGTACATGTTGACTACAAGATCAGTAACAATATTTTTCTTCCAAAAATAATGGATGTTAATCAATCAATCAAATAAAAGCATATCACATATTGTTTCCTCTATTGCCAAGTAAAATTTTGCTACAACATTTCTATTCAAGGGCAAAATATTCACAACCTTTTATGATAAGCAAAATGGCCTTTGAAAGAGAACAAAATGTGGACTTTGATCCTTTGTGATGGACAACTGCCTTAATGATCCAAATGAACAAGTAATATAATGTTCTCTAATAAGCTAAAATCAAATACCTTATGATCACTTTCTAAAGCATTACCACCCTTGATCAACACACCCTGGGAAGCACCTTTCCCTGTGGCAACCATTACTGCAGTTGGAGTTGCAAGTCCCAAAGCACAGGGACAAACAATGACAAGCACTGATATATATTCCAAACTGCAACACCAACTCAAATCCATCCATTGATGTTGGGATCCATGTTTCAGGAAAGATTCCAACTTCCCCAGAAATGAACCAACCAAGCCATGTTATACTAGCAGCTGCAACAACCTGAACGCCATTGTTATCATCAGAAATCTAATTTTCCCTTATCAAATGTTAACTTTTCTTGGCATAATTTAAATTGCTTGTCACGATAATATACTTACCAAGGGAACAAAGAACCTGGAAATTCGGTCAGCAAGTTTTTGTACAGGTGCTCTGGCCATCTGGGCGGCCTCTACAAGCTGTACAACTTGAGACAATGCAGTTTCTGAACCTACATGCGTGACTTTAACAAGCAAAAACCCATTCTCATTCATGGTTCCACCTATGACCTTATCCTCCCACCTCTTTGCAATAGGCCTGGCTTCACCTGTGATCATGCTCTCATTAACATGGCTCTGACCTTTTATCACAATCCCATCTATCAGAAACTTAGTACCTGGAACGACCCTGATAAGCTGACTACTTATCTCCATCTTTGAGGTCACATTTCCATCATCACCGAAAGTTAACAGCATTGCAATATCATGTGCAAGGTTTAAAAAAGGTGACAGGTTCATTAAAATTTAAGGTGACGATAAACGGTACTGCAGCAATGAAATTGAATGGTGTGTCGCTATCTGCAAAGTTGCATTTAGAAAAATCAAACAAGCTTAGACAAGTGTAAGTCTTATATTAGTTGTGTGACCATCCACATGAAATACTATTACAGTGACATTCTTAAAAAAATGGATTCTCAACAATCCAAGCCTAAACTTTAATTCACTTCTTTATTCAACAGAGTACGGAGATCACATACCTCGAACATTGTGGAACAGCCTAAAGAACAACCTACCCTGTCACCTAAAACCTTGTAGTTTTGCTTCCAGTTACCCTAAATCCTAATGATTACCTAGAAGGATGATTTCTATCACCCAGTAATACCATGCCTAAGGTAAGATTAGTTCGTGTAGTAGTAGGTAAGATTAGTTCACGTGGAACATGCACACCAACTACGTTGGGACAATGACCATCCTTAGTGGGGTTCAAGATCACACGTCTATACTACTAATATCACCAAAATATGAAGTAGACTAGAAATGGCAAAACATATATACTTAAATACATATATATACTCAAATTTAATATAATGCTCAGATGTGACGAAAAATATGGAAAGATAGGAGAGGAAGATAGGGTGTCACATGAATAGGGTTCAAGGGAGAGCGAAGTCAGAAGGTGTAAGTTTTTACATCGCTTAGGTCTTAATGGTGGGATTTAGTCATTATGGAAAAATGATGAAGTGCTTATGTCAAGTGGATTATTCTAGGGAAGATTATGGTGGTATTATTGCTTCTTAATGAATGTGGATTAGTTGGAAATCTCTTGTTTACAGGGAGCTTCAACACTATTTTTGTGGAAGAGGGTTTTGTGTTTTCCTCTTTAAAAAAAGGGAGGTTAGGTATTTGATTTTTATAAGCAGTCCTTATTTCATGGGTAAAAGATAAATGTACTTTGAATAGGTGGACTTTAGATTGGAGAAAGTTGTGCCCTCAACCATTTTAGTTTAGGTTAAACCCCCCATTTGCTTCTTCACTATTGGAGTGATGATGCTTTAGCTACCACTGGCAACTCTTTGGGACGGTCTATTGATGTATTTGAGCTGAAGGCCCCCATGTATGCTTATGCTCAAATTTGTGTAGAAGTTGACTTGGAAAAGGGTTTGTTGAAAGCGATAAACATAGGAATGGATGGGTGGTCTCATTTACAAAAGTTGGAATACAAACAGCTCCCTTTTAAGTGTATGTCATGTCATGACTATGGGCATTTGCTAAAAATTGCCCTAAATCCTTTCTCCCTTTAGAAAATTTGGAAAAAATAATGGATGGAAATAGGTGGAAAATGGAGGAAAAGTGATAGGACAAGGGGGAAAAAACCCTAAGGCATGATCCACATCAAGGAAATTGGCATCTTCTAACCCCTCCACATGAAATCAATTCCAAATATTATCGCAAGTTAAGGAAGATAGATCAAAGAAACATGAGCTAAGTGATGAACTTCTCTTGGATATCAAGGGCATCCCAAGTCAAAATAGGGGAAGGATCTTCGAACTATCGATCTTAGAGAAGACAGGAGCAGAGGACTCTTACCGACTTTCACTTTCTAAGGTACCGTAACAAGAAATTTGGGAAACACCAATCAAGAGTGCAACCAACCTAAGTGAAATTATTACTAGAAGCAAAGGTTGATAAAGCAAAAGTGATTCAACTAAAGAGATGGAAGAATAAAGGCCCTCGCTCAAGAAGATGAGAAGGAAAACATCCAAAGAAAAGCGTGAAGTCTCTCCAAGCCCATGCAATACGGATGATGAAATGGAAGATCGAGGCCCATCGCTCAATTTGCTAAACTGAGAATGGTCTCCTGGAATTGTTGGGCCATGGGAGGTAAGTTGAAAACTGAAGCAATGAGGGGTTTTATTAAAGGTGAAAGGATTTCTCTCCTTCTCATCCAGCATGCAAAAAAGGGTGTTAAATCAATTCCAGAGATATGGAGAACAAGTATGACAATGTGGTTAGTGCAAGAGGAGCATCAGGAGGTTGAGCTACATGTTGGGATGGTAAGAAGTTCAGCAAATTCAATTTGATGGAGTCTTGGCATTGGTTAATGGTATAAATAGAAGACACATAAACAAAATAACATAGAAGGATATGCAATGCTTATGGACTAATTCAGTGTAAGGAAAAGATTAAATTCTGAAAATATATATAAATAATATCTTGTCATGGCCGTATTCAAATAATGGTGGTAGTAATCTTTAATTCAAAAGGAGTGATCTTGCACTAGGGTTTTGAGAGTGGGTGGTTGCAATCGAGGGTGGGGGGGTTCCCCCCTCAACTTAGGCAGTATATTGTGTCATTCTAGAAGCCGGTGGATGCGCAAGGGAAAAAAGTCGATTTTTGCAACTCAGTCAAAATTTGTGAAGCGATAAGAGTCAATCCTGAAAGTCTCTCTCCCTAGGGAGGGAACACATAAAATTACATTGTCCTTGGATGATAAAGGTTTGATTGTGTAATTTTATGGCCTTTGGCCTTCACCCAAATTAGTTGAAGTTTGGGTACAAAAGAATTTGAAACCCAATTAGTCATATTCTTGATCGAAAACTCCTCCTTGCTTTCTAAGTTTAGGATCACTTCCCAACTCTTGTCTTCCAGTATATCTAATCATAAGCTAACTTCTATCTGTTGATGTATTTGTAACTTCGGAATGTATTCACTTGTATATTGTACCCCGATGTTTATTCCAGGAAGTATCTATAATGTAATTAAGTCATGTCATGCCCCGATGTTCCGATCAGGAGATTCAATAATGTAAACAAGTCATGTAAAGTCATTGAGGTTAACCCTCCATTATAAGTCGGGGCAATAGTCCCCACAATTATGTCAAGGTTAACCCTCCTTGTTGATTGGAGGGCAAAGTCCCCACAGTTGTTGGGCACTAGGGTTATTAGACTCTCCTAGAGATGTCGGCTCTAGTAAGTAATTGTTAAGTGGGGTCGACATGTTAAAAGTGGACATTAAGTGAATGAAAGAATATAAATAGAGAGTGGGCCTCTCTATTTATCACACACACACACTCACTCATTGGGGCGCGTGAGTGAGAGAGAAGTAGTTCTCTCAAGTGAAAGAGAGAGAGAGAAGCTGTGGAGATCATCTTTATGTTTTTAGGTTTTACTGCTGCTATTGATTCTCATTCTATCTCTGAGGAAGTTGCGGGGTTCTCTCCTTTATGGTTTCCCCGAGGAAAATTCTTTGTGTCTCTTGTCTCTTGTGTTTATTGTTGTGCATGTTATTATCTCAGATAAGATCCTAAATTAATGCTAGCTTGAATGATAAAAATCTAACATGGAATCAGAGCTAACCTTAGAAGAAGACATTGTGCAGATACAAAATCTAGGGCTTCTTAATTTTGGGTCTCTCTCCACAATCCATCAGCAAAAGTATGCTAGGCTGTCTCTCTATTGAAGGGCACATCTTTCTATCGAAGCAAAATTCGATTCCGAGCATTTTCAGTTTTTGGTGCGGGAAATTAGGGGCTTTTTACAGAAGAGGAATCTTTGAGTGAGCCCAGCATAGGATTTCTCTACTCATAAAAATCAAAGTTTAGAGACCTGGTTGAAGATTTTTGGTTGGGTTAAACTCCGGGAAAGTCAAACCCTTGTTTGACCTTGGGCCTGAAAAACCCTAAAATACTGAAACTGATACATTTTGGTATATTCTCTATATATTGGGATTGGAGAAGGCTTAGGAGCTAAAACTTTCATAGGCTGAAGATAAAATCCTGATTTACACTGTGTCCAAAATTCAGCCTCAGATTCACTATATTCTAGGAAATATGATTCCTCCAAGTTAGGGTTCCAGCCTCTTCCAGGATTCATCCCTAAACATGACACTTGGGGAGAATTGCTATATCTCGGGCTAAAAAGGTCCCATTGAAATTTTTGAAGATGTTCCAGAAAGGGCACAGACTTTACTTTATGTGGTCCAAGTTTCAGAGCCAGAAGAGGAAACAGAGACACGTGGCAATCCATATAACTTCGCTATGCTGAAAAGTCCTGAAACAGGTCACCTTGGGAAAACGCTCATAAGTCCCAATTGGTGAAACCAGTTCTGATGAAACCTATGGTGTTGGAACAGGGACATGTGAGGATACCTCAGTGTGAAGTTTTAGACACATAGGAGTAGTAATTTTAGAGATACTATAGAAACAATATCAGGCATTTCTATAGAAGAAATTGGAAAACTAGGGCTTTCTATTCCGAGAACTTCCCTCCACTGTTTTTAGAAAAGGAGTACATTGGATAGCTCAAATTGAAGAGATCTATCTTTATATCCAATCATATATGAAAGATTCCAAGTTTTGAAAATTAGGGTTTCTCTGACAAACCCTAGATCAACTAGCTCTGGAACTAGGACGGACACCTCAAATCGGTAAGATCTAATCTTTTGCTATTTTCATTTGAGGTTCTCATGTCAAAGTGATCTATCACATCAGCTTGATGATAAGATTGGTGAAGTTGAAAACTTCCAAGCATGGAAGTATATGATCTCTCTGAAGAAAATGAATTGGACACCTACATGAATAGAGAGTATCCAGTTCCAGAGGGAGATGAGGCTCAAAGCCTTACACAAGAAGAACTTGGTCAAGGCCAATAAGATCATTGCTGATTCAATCACGGATCAACTTGTACCACAAGTGTCTTCCCTAAAGACACCAAAGATGTTTGATTCCTTTACCAAGCTATTTGAAGGGAAGAACATAAATCAGAAGATGACTTTGAGAAAACAATTGAAGAATGTGAAGATCCAGAATGCAGAGACCATGCAGTCATACATTACAAGGGTCTCTCAAATCAAAGAAGAACTCAACTCTTGAAGAACCTCTTATCCATCTTAGCATTTGGATAAGAAATGATGCTATTATGAATAAAGAAGATGATGAAGCTGAAGGCTCAAGAAGGAGTCTACCCACGAAACAAATAAAGATAAGTATTCAATTGTCATTTTATGATATTGTTTTTGTTATGCATTTGTTTATATTCAGTTGATGTATTATGCATGATAGAATGTTTGCATTAATGACAATATACTACTAATATGCATGTGATGGGTAAGTAGCTCATGGTGCTATACAACTCTCCATTGCTACTTATCTATAATGAAACCTCTTTGCTGACATATTGGATTAGTGCACAATCTCAATGTTGTCCTGGTAGAGATGGAAGGCATCTAGAAAGTTTCCGTGAGATATGGATGAATGTTGTATTGGCTAAAATAGTTGCATGATCATATATTTATGCATAAGAATTGTCCATTATGAATATACCTTATGAACTGTTTCTAACCATACAACTAATGCATTTGACTTGTAGGAAAGATCACGTACATAATCACCTACAATTAAAGAAGGATGAGACTTGTTTCGAAGAACAAGTGACGACAGATAAAGAATAATATGAGGAATGCAACGACATCATTGATGAAGAACCTTCCAGCTAGGAATAAGTAACCAAGGAGAAAGGGAAGACCAGTTCAAGAAGATTGATGTCTAGGATGCAGTATCGATACATGAAGGGAAGTTCGTAGTTCCATCATGCAGTAGATGGAAACATCATGGGATACAACGCAAGATTCGTAGCACGAGGCTTCTCACGAAAAGAAGGCATAGACTACGAAGAGACATTTGCAGCCAGTGGGAGTTGAGACACATGATAGGTAGAATCATGTGTGTAAATGAAAGAAGGCCTTGTACAAGCTCAGAAGACACCCATGAGATAACACATACATGATGAGCTTGATGAAGATCTTAACCTTTGTTACAAGGTTGAAGATTAAAGTCTATAGAGGATCTTGATATCCAATGATCCTAGATGGATACATAGAATATTACTAGTAGAGGAATCTACTTGTCACTCCGGTACAGAATGTTTCAGTACATAGAGTACGAAAGACAGAGGGAGAATGATGCTCCGCTTCAGAGGGAGTGATTGCAGAAGATCCCGAGGTTTGACATGGTATGACAGGATGGACAGATTACTGATGACTCTAGGCTTTACTAAGAGTAAAGCAGATTCCAACCTTTGCTTCAAGGTTGAAGGCGAAAGACCAGTGATGCTCCTGTTATATGTTGATGACTTGTTCTTGACAGAAAAGAGGAACTCATTAAACTTGCAAGAAGAAGACTTGCTGCCGAGTTCGAGATAAAGGACTTGGGGATGATGCACTACGTTCTAAGCATGGAGGTGTCGACAAGGGAATTATGCAGTAGAGATCCTGAAGAGGTTCAGGATGATGGACTGCAAGTCCATGACCACACCTATGGCATCGAACCTAAAGCTATTGAGTGTTGCTTCATCAAAGTCGGTTGATGCCACGATGTATCGTCAGATGATTTACCTGAAAAATACGAGATCATATATTTGCTTTACTGTGAACACATTGAGACATGTTCACTTGATGGTTGCAAAGCATGCAGTGAGGTACTTGAAGGGTATAGTTGATTATGGGATCAAGTATGAGGCGAATCAAAATATTAACCTAGAGGGTTATGTGGATTCGTATTGGGCAGGCAACACCATTTATAGGAAGAGCACTTCGAGGTGCTACTTCAGTATGGGATCAAGTGTGATCTCTTGGTTTGGCAGGATGGAGTCCTGCATGGCATTGAGTATAGCTGAGGCAAAAGATGTTGCCACTTTCTATTTGGGAGAGAGGAGCAGTGAAGCTCCAGTATGTGATCTAGATCGAGATCTCTCGAAAGAGGGAGTTCTAGCATAGTTGGTGAGACAGGTTGTCTGAACATAAATCCTGGCGAAGCTTGTAGGTTGCTCAGATGTAAACAGACCTATAGGTTGTCCTCGGATGTAATCGAATCTGGCGAATCTCGTAGGTTATCCTTGAACATAATCAGCCCTGATATGATTCTATGCTAGAAATGGCCAAAGTGAATTTTGAGTACTTCAGGGAGAAGCTTGGTGTTCTCCATATCGAGGTTCCCTCCAAGGGGAAATGATGAGACCTAGAGCCATTCTGACATGGTGAGAGGATTAGGTTCCTTCCATGGTTAGATGTAAGGGCTAAGCCATTTTGTCATGGTGAGAGGATTGGTTCCTTCCATGTCAGATGTGAGTGTTGAGCCATTCTGATGTGACTGTAGGATTGGTTCTTACATGATCAGATATAAGTGCTGAATGCCATTCTTGAAATGGAGGCACTTGGTTAGTTACTAGGAATAATTAGCTTGGTGCTAAGTTACCATTCTCTGGGAGAATGGAGGCACCTGGTCAGTTACCTAGAATACTCAGTCTAGGACTAAGGGCCATTCTGATATGACTGAGGGATGTAGTCTCACATGATCAGATATAAGTGCAGGGCCATTCTGATGTGATTGAGGGATGTGTTCCCACTTGATCAGATATAAGGGCTAATGCTATTCTCTGGGAGAATGGAGGCACCTGGTCAGTTACCAGGAATCCTCATTCTGGGACTGAGAGCCATTCTGATGCGGTGTGTTCGCACGTGGTCAGATGTAAGTGTAGTGCCCTTCCAATGCAGTGTGTTCGCACATGGTCAGATGTAAGTGCAGGGCCCTTCTGATGTGGTGTGTTCGCACATGGTCGGATGTAAGTGCAGAACCATTCCGATGCGGTGTGTTTGCATATGGTCATATGTAAGTGCAAAGCCCTTCCGATGCGGTGTGTTCGCACATGGTCGGATATAAGTGCTGAGCCATTCTGGGGCGATGTATTTACACATGGTCAGATGTGAGTGCTGGGCCTTTCTGACAAGATGAGGTCATATGTGAGTGCTGGGCGTGCCTTTTTGAAAAGATGAGGTTAGATGTAAGTGCTGGGCAGGCCATTCTGACTTAGGGTCAGATATAAGCGTTGAAGAAGACCTACATGGAGGCTCGGCCTACAACTAGCATGCAAAAGGGCTGGCTCTGTAGAACTTCCTATGATGAGAAGAATGAAGAGATAGCATCATTTGATTGAGATAGAAGAAGCAGTAATGATGATGATGATTAAGTGATGATCCAGATTTGATGATGATCTAGATCAAGTGATGACCCAGACTTGATGATGATCCAGCAGTGATGATCCAGATCAAGTGATGATCTAGACTTGATGATGATCTAGCAGTGACGAACCAGATTAAGTGATGATCCAGACTTGATGATGGTCCAACCATGACGATCCAGATCCAGTGATGATCCAGATCTAGTGATGATCCAGACTTGATGAAGATGACTTGACAATGAAGATGACTTGACGATGAAGATGACTTGACGATGAAGATGACTTGAAGATGAAGATGACTTGAAGACGAAGATGACTTGATGATGATCCAGATGATACAGAGAAGAAGACTGGTGCTGATAAATTGTGTCGAGAGAATACCTTCCTAGTTAAGAGGGAGTGTTAATGTATTTGTAACTTTGGAATGTATTCACTTGTATATTGTACCCCGATGTTTATTTCGGGAAGTATCTATAATGTAATTGAGTCATGTCATGCCCCGATATCAGGGATAATTTTAAGAACCCCCCCGAAATTTATATGTATAAAAAATGGGCGAATCCCCCCGATATATAGGAAAACTTGAAGGCGATTTTATCAATAATATAATATGTATATATAATTTTTTTAGCGAATCTTTCATTTTATTATATAATGTTGTAAAATCTTGGCGAATCTTTCACTAAGTTATAGGATATTGTAAAATTTTGGCGAATATTTCATTACATAATAGAAAATTGTAAAAAATAACGAATATTTCACTGATTTATAAAATATTGTAAAAATTGGCGAATCTTTCACTGATTTATAAAATATTGTAAAAATTTGGCGAATTTTTTTCCAGGAAGACTCGCCACCTCTTTGATTCCTAAGAAATCACAATTCTTTGTGCTTTCACTTTACCTTATAACATGTTTCTCGTCGACCTATTGCTAGGGTAGACCTTATGCATTTAATATGCCAATCGAAGCTCTAAGAATGACTTCATGTAAGAGATGTCACCCTCTACTATTGGTGTGTATTGTAGCTTCCCTTTGTAATCCTTTCATTGAAGGACTCTAGGGTCAATGGGATTATCTAGGATGACTATTTCAGTACCAAGGTTTATCATGTTCAAGAGTTTTTTACTAGGGTGTAACCTTACCTTGAGGTTAAGAAGCAACTACCCAACAAAGTTATCATACACATAACTCAACTATTTGATGATGCAGAGCATGGGGACTTAGAAACATAAGGGTTGTTTCTAAAACTCCCCAGCAAAATCGACTGAAAGTTGGCGATCCATAATCATAGGAATTAGCGGGAGTACTTTGAGTTCGAGTAGGCAAAACTTAACACCACCGTGTCTTTTTCCGAGAACTCTCTTTGGACGAGAATCTCAGCGATAAGATGTGTAAATATAATAAAATCATAAAATCTACCATTTTATTGAAATGGAATCTTCCTTTAAAGTTTAATAGAGCTCATAAGCTATATAGATTTAAGCCTTCCATAAAATAATAGTATCAACATGTTAACATAAGCATGATATTATGCATTATAATAAATAGATTTCTATATTTCTAGAGTTACAAAACCAAACTAATAAGCATATTAGAATGAATTGAATTTGAGATAAGAAGGGTACTTTTTAATGACTAATTCCAAGGAAGCCCACGTGTATATAACCGCATCACCATGCTTATTTGTCTCTTTTTCATGTCTATGAAGATTTGAAACTATGGAATTCCTAATAGTTCTATGGAGCCATTGGAGACAAATTTGGGTTTCTAAAAGTTCTCTTTAGGTGTATACAATACTATGATATGCATTTCCTCATGGGATGAGTTTCAATCAATCTTTTGGAAGAGATGAGGCAACTAAGAAGTCAATGATGAACCTGTTGGATGAGTTAAAGTTTGTCGTGAAAAAAAGGAAACAAAACACGTAATGTTGATGTACCATAGTAACCCCTCGGAGATGTTATTGGTTGAGATGAAGGACAAATTTGAAGACATAAATGTTAAATGACCTTCTTAACTCACTCGAAAAAGGGTATAATACAGATCCAATAGATGAAGTTATTTAAGACTTGATTGCAGCCCCTCCTATAGTAACCCCTCGGAGATGTTATTGGTTGAGATGAAGGACAACTTTGAAGACATAAAAGTTAAATGACCTTAACTCACTAGAAGAAGGGTATAATGCAGATCCAAAAGATGAAGTTATTTAAGACTTGATTGCAGCCCCTCCTAGGGAAGATCTCGGTGATGAAAGTTATGGTGAATATTTTATTGAAGATGTTGTCCATCCTCTTGCCCAAAGCAGCTAATACATACTTGCATCATGAGAACATTTTAGCAGTGACCACATCTTCCATCGGGTACAAGGGCTTGGTAAGTTGGTAAGTCATCATGATAATCCATTTCAAATTTCTAAATACACATCTTCCATCCTGTACAATGTTCAGTGCAACAACGTCTAAACTTCAGCCCACTCACCGTGCGTGTCTTTCTGTCTTTCTAGCCTTGGTAAGTTTGTAAGTCACCTTGATAATCCATATCAAATTTCTAAATACAGTGACAAATCTTTACATGAATTGAAGAGAACACAGTGGAAAAAACCTTTCAAAAATGATGATTTTTCAAG